>JAJJWW010004453.1:0-217115 GCA_023531295.1 Papaver armeniacum
CTGGTATTGTGGCCGGAAATTGGCCGGATGAGTGATCGGAAAATCACCTCAGATGACTGGAAATGTACCTCAGGTGATCATCAGGTGCCCGGTCACGCATAACAGTCAACCGTCAAAATGGACTACCGGTGATCTGGTCACACGTGCGGTGAGTGCTGAGTCAGTGCCTGACTTAGTGAATCAGAGTCTAACTGGGCAAAGATCAGTCCATTTTGCAAGGCAAGAACCAATTGCACATCTCCTACATTTCCATTGCCAGCAACCAAATTCATCTCCTATGTCATGAACTGCAATGTCACAGAACTGCACTGCATCTTCTCAGTTTAAAGCTCATATTCTCTACCTACAATCTCATACACACTGCAACCATATCCCGTTCTTCTGAGTCATTATTTATCCCTGCATAGCTCAAGCCCAAAACTGCTCAACATATTTCTAGACTGTTATCAACCAACGAAAAAACACCATAGCCTCAATCTCTATTCTGCAATTGCCTCCAACATCAACAACTCTCAAGTTAGGTCAATAACAGCAGCTCAATTCATCTCCAGACCATTTCATCCACTTGAGTCAGAATCGCAAGTCACAAAAAAAGACCACTGCCGCAACAACATTATTGCCTCGGCAGCTCGTACCCATCAACGTCACTCTCCACCGAGACTAACACCACCAGATACCCATCTGGTTTGAGCTATAATCCAGCTGCTCAAACCCATCCTTGTTTCCATCTCGCCTGCAACTTATTCATTTCACAGCCAAGCAATCGAATACATGAACTCAAAGCACTATTTCATACCTTCATCGTCATTGCGTATCACAAACAAGATCTCCATTCCTCGCACTTCACCCATGAATCCACTAACAACGAGTCAATCTCTTGATTTGTGCCTCAACAAAGCACTACCGGATGCATTCCGGCTTCCCCGTAATCTCGCATCTATTCCACTGAATCAGAACTTCATCTACGAACCCGATCTCCTTCTCTTCTCAAGATCTTATTGTGGCAAGTACCTAACATGCACTTCCTTAGCCGCAACACGGGCTCAACCTTCTCGCCTAACCGCACCTTCGGTTTTAGTCCATAAGTCCCCTGCAATAAAGACCCGGTGACATCCACAAGTTCCATCACCTGCAAAGACGGATCCACCGGCTGCAATTGCTTGATTTCACGAATTCGACCCCTTTAGGCCAACAACCCTGCAGTTTTAGTTCATATGTCACTCCAACTTCAACTCATAACCCTTGAATCACCATTCGCTCCTGACCATAATTAAATTCATTACTCCAGCAGACTGAACTGCAACACACCACTAGCATAGACTTGGCTGCAACTGCAGCTATTCCTTTTGCACCATTCAATCAGTTCCATTCCATGCAATGCAGCTTTTCCACCAGAACTGTTGCATCTAACATCCACAAACAATCTACCAATTCAGTCACCTGCAGCTATATTAAACACCCATCTTCTAATTCATCTCATAGACGACACCAGCATCATCTTCTTCCACTCCTGTATCAAACTCAAAAAAAACACCAGAAAACCCCATTTTCAGACCAGAATCAAACCCTAACTTCTCTTATTCTGTTGCAATTTCAAATTCCAGTAAAACCCATTTTCTAATTCATCACCAACAGCTGCAAAAGTAAACCTATCACCAGATTTGAGCAGAAACCCATCGTTGAATTTCATCTCTCATTCAAACACCAGAAAGAGCTTATCGATCTGTAATACTCAAACCCAACCTGAATCAACCTAAACTCCAACTTCAGACAACAGAATCGAGCCTAAAACCCCATGAATTTCCTCTGATAGCTCCGACTTTCACGGATTCGAACCCATCTGTTCACTGCTTCCATCGAAGTCAAACCCTCAAAAATTTATTTGCATCAATCTCAAATCGTCGACTCAAAACCCATCTGAATCCTTGCAACATCTCTACATCGACTTCTTTCACTGATTCTCCGACCTAATTAGCATCCGTCTCTATCTGAATACTCACTCTTATTTATGAACTTTTGTGACTCTCAGACACACATCAGCCGCCGAGAAGAATGAGAGAAAAATTGATTCTCTCTGAATAATAGAGCATGTAGGAATGGAAGTTGCTATCGGCACCCGGTTGATGGATAAGGGTAATCCGGAATATTAGGCTTGTCGGTGCCCGACTAACCGACCGGCTTTTTAAATCTTTGTTCAACTCAATCACACTCTCGAAAATCGATAAAAGACATTCTTAACCTCCTTCTTTCGCAACTTTAGCTGGCTCCAAGTATCACTTGCCTATGAATCGACCTTTTTGCCTTTTACGCTCCAAATGGATGTTTTCTCCTTCTTTTGCTCCTAAGGATTCCATTGCACCTAATAACTCAAAACTAGACATAAGAGATGCAATTCCAAGGAAAATAAAGAAAAAGCATAAATACTAAATATTAAATTAGGTGTTTTACAACACCTATCGGTGCCCGCGTGGTTGACTTGCTCATCCGTTACGGTTCATTTCTCTTCTTTTCCTAGGTGCCCTTGAATATATCCATCAGTACCCATGTTTGAACTGTCTAGTTCTATACTTCATGCATCTTTTGAACTCGGTTGTTGATGTTTCTTCATCCCAACCCAAACACTTTTTAGTTAGAGCATAAAGTTTGGTCCATTCCAACGCTTTGTGAACTCGGCCTAACACCTTTGCCTTGGACAGGGAGTCTAACAATCGCACAACATCATCTGGGTAATCGTCATCTCCCAACCGCATATGGAAGGTGTCGGTCTCGGGATAAAGTCTCTCCACAAACGCCGATATAGCCACCGGTCATGTTCCAACATAGAGTTCTCCGAAGATCGGCCAACCTGAATTTGTAATAATTCTCTTGAACCTTTCACATTCATCCTTCAAAGGTCAATCCAGCATTTTAGTTGGTGCGGTGGTCGGTTTGAGTATACGAACCGCTGATACTATTAAACACATGACAAGTTAAAAAAAATTAGAATAACTAAATCTATAACCCTTAAAACTATTACGAAGAAAAAGATAATAGGTAAATAAAATGGATACGATTATTACCTGGTTTCATATATTTCTTTGGCCCAGAGTCTTTGTATCCAAATAATTGTCCTCCATCCTCCCATAGCCCAAGGATTACACCTTCGAATATCCCGCACCTTCGGTCTTTGTGCGACAAGGTGTTGTGCTTTCTTTCGAGGAGGATTTTCCTTTTCGGCTTCTCCTTCTTCTTGCGCACCACTAGGTTGTCCTACTTCTGGTACTCTATCTTCGGGTGCTTCTAGTTGAATTTCAGCTTGTGATTGTGGAGCACTTGTTTGAACACCTTCTTGAACGGTTGTGATGGAGAGGCACTTGGTTGAACACCTTCTTGAACCCAGGATTCGATTGAGGGGCACTTGGTTGAACACCTTCTTGACTTGCTTGTTGAGTTCCATCTTGAGCACTTGAAGCGGCTTTAGAGTCCTAGCTCTCCTTGCACTAGCTGTAAGGTTCTGACGCCTTTCCTTCCTTGAACTAGCTGAGACAATTGCATCTTCGATTTTTTTACCTCGCCTATCCCTAAACAACAAAAGAAAGTACAACAGGTTAGTAAACTATATAATCGGAAGTTAATGTAAAACCAACGCTCCCGAATATACATATTCGGTTGGTTGAGTTAACCAATTTCCTCTGATTACGCTCAATCGAAAATATCAGTTCACCTAAAGCTACCGAATACGTATAATCGGAAAGAAAAGAACATTTTTGGTGTTCGAATATGTTTATCTACACACAATAATCGGAATCTAAAATTCAACATAACCCTCCGAATACCAATAATCGAAAGTCATAAAAAGTCCACCCTTCCGAATGCATCACAATCGGAAGCCTTACAAAACTACTTTCTACCGAATATGCATCACTTTGTGTCCAGAATTTACTCAAGTGGTTCACCCTAAACAATCGGAAGGAAATTACAAAATATATCACCCGATTATTGCGTCTTTAATACTTGTTCTTCCCTAGTATATTCGGAAGGCCAAAACACAATTAACTTCCGATTATGATCGATCTAGGCCTCAGTAATGAAAAACGTTCTAAAATCGGTAGGCAACCTAAATATTTACCACCCGAATATGACAAATGTTCGTGTGAAATGAAGAATTCGACCACAATCGGAAGTTTAAAACAATAACTAACCTACCGAATCTGGGTAATAACCAAAACCCTAAAAAAACAAACAAACATGGATTCGTTAATGAAGCAATATAAACCAAATTAATGGTAGAATCTTACCTAATCGGCGCCATTTCAAGTTTCATGAGAGTTTGGCTATCAGTCTCGCCTACATCAGGGACTTCATCTTCTTCGGGTTCGTGAGTTAAAACCTATTTATTACGGGCATGCAATCCAATATTCGGATCCTCACCGCTGATGAGCACGAAAGTGCGACGCATTTTCACCCATAAATACATTAGCTAGGACTCATTTTGTCACTAATAAACTTGTTTGTAGGTGTTTTTGTGAAAGAAGCTCTTATGGATAAAGTTGGTCGAAAAGTGGTTTTTGTACCAAAAAAAACAAGTGTTATTCGGACTCTCACTTTTGGTTAAGGGGCACCTAAATTTTTAAGGGGAACCCACTGCTATTCGCACCCCATCAGTTGGATAGGGGGCGCCCCTTTTCTTCTTCGTTTAAAGCTGCATTTTTGGCGGGAATTTATCTTGAGAAGCCGAGAAGATTTGTGAAGATTATTGCTCGAGATTTCCGGGGATTTATTGTTGGATTAGGATTGATATTGACCTGTTAGCATGAAACAGGGTTGGTAATCAAGATAATTTTGGAAATCAACAAGATTTTGTCGCAATCTCGAGAAAACATGGAAGAGGAAAGTATCGGATTTTCATTGAATATTCTGGGAATTTTTGTGCAGTTAAGGGAAGATATTGTCTCCGGATTTTGAGATATATTTTGGCAGCTCAAATACGTGTGAAGAAAGGAAATTACAACACACAACATCTCGGGTTTCTGCTAATCACGAGTCAGTTGAGTTATTGCATGAGGAGGCACCATATTTTTCTCGTTCTGAGATCGTGCCGGGTGATGATTTTTGGAGTATCTTCGAGCAACAACGGGAGCGTTAAGGAGATAAAAAATGAGACTTAACTACCGGGCAGAGGCGTGAGGGAAGTTAATGATGGAAAATACTCCAGTGGAAAATAAGAGAAGATCTGGAGTAATTATTGTCAGATTTGGGAGTGCTGTTGGATATAAATAGGTTTGCTGGAGGTCTAAAGAGGATATCGAGTGATTGGGGAGGCTACAGAGTCGAGAGAATTGCTGCAGAGAAATCTGCAGCAGCAGCAAATAAATAGTGAAGAACACGAAGAACAGACTCGCAAGGACAGTCGTAAAACATTGTCGTTTATGCATAAGAGATAAGACCTGTCATCTGCTGAAGGGGTTTCATCGTTATTCTTTGTAACGGTGGGTTTTGCAACGCTTATAAACGTTGCGAATTCCGGTTTAATTTGATTTTCTCATTTTCTCTTCTTTGTAAACACCATTTGGGCAATAATAATGAATTTTGAGCGTGTTTTCATTATGGGAAGCTAAGCCCCGACACTGGGTCGACAGAGGAAGCCGAATTTCATACGTGGGTAATTTTAATTAATTCTTTATATGACTTTTGCACTAATTAAAATAGAATTATGATTTGAAAAAAATTAGTTATCATTTTATTAGATGGGTCATGCTTGCTTAGATGTTTAATGTCTCATGCTTACGATTTATAACTAATGTTTGGAGAATCTACCTTGGCAAAAATAAGAGTCCTTGTTGTTTTGTTTATTGAGCGATAATTCTTTGAAGAGTAAATAATTGAACCTATTAATATGAATGCGGTGGAACCTAGACCCAGTGACTCTCGCTTTTGTTTATTATTTTCGTTAAACCTTTTAATTTAATCTCAAAAATATCCGAGTGAACTGATAAACACATTTATGTGTCTATATTAGTCTCAATTCTCTGTAATGTTAGTACTCGATTTTGTATTTATTATGGCTTTTTGTGTTTTTGTAGGTGATTTTGGAGAAATAAGCTTTCGCGGGAAAATTGGCTCGAAAAGTGGTATTTGCGCTAGTGGGAGAAAAATACTATTCGCACCCCGGAAACGGATAAGGGGTACCCAAATTACTAAGGGGCACCTTTCTTCTCAAATTCGAATTAATATTTTTGGCGGGAAACCCAAGCTATCATCCGCGTAACTTTCGGTTTCAAATTTGAGGGACGATTAAAGGAGATTCAATCGCTGATTTTTATCAGGATGGACTGGATTGGGCCAAACGATGTTGGTATAGGTGATCAAATGGACGAACTATGCTAGATATTGATTTGAAGCAAAACAGGGGTGAGGATATTTCGTCATCCCCTGGATTGAATTTGGGGAGTAGTTCTCGGATATTTCTCGGTTATTTGGACAGGTCTTGGCCCTACATTGCGGTTAAAACAGGGATCAAAGAGGTTTGGTTTCGAGAAAATAGAAGATTTACGTGTATATTCGATAAAACGAGGAGGTGGAGTTATGCTCGGACTTATGGCCGTATCTTTGGAAAGAATGTGGTGACATTGGAAGAGAATATACGCCTGCAAGATTCAACGATATTTTTAGAAGAGTTTGCATCAAATGTAGGTGCGCGTGAGAAAAGAAAAAGGAAATAATAACCAAACTTATTTTAACTTGGAAAAGAAGAAAAAAGAGAAGATTTCTTGGGATTACATCGACTGTCAGTTGGCTATATAAAGAGGGTACGAGAGTTATAGAGAGGTGTCGGGAGTTTTGGGGGCCGAGCAGAGGGTTTGGAGGAGCTACGAGAGATCTGAATGAGTTGCGGAGGTGCAGCGACAGTTTGGAGAAGAAGAAGACGAAGAACAGAGACCTTCAAAGTCCGTCGCGTGATCTCGAAACAACGACAAAGACAAACAAGTATCGTTGTTCAACGATCTTAAAATCAGAATAAGACGCGTCATAACACCATTACAAACGTTACAAATCTTTTTTATATAATTTCTTCAATAAAACACCTTTTTGAGCTATGTTTCTATCTTTTGGGTGCGTTTGAGCATGAGGAGCTAAACCCCAACACTGGATGACGGAGAAGCCATATTTCATGCGTGTGGTAATTATATTTAATTCTTTTATGACTACTTGCACTTGATTTAATTATTTTATGATTTTCACTAATTAGTTGTGATTTCGTTTGATGACGTATGCTTAGTTTTAGTACTTTTGATGCGTCATGCTTGTGATTTACAATTAATCTTTTCAAAAATATACCTTGGCAAAGAAACAGAGTCAATATTTTATTATTATTTGAGCTATAATTGTCTAGAATAAATATATAAATCGCATGAATGAATTTTATGGTGGAATCCGAAATCCCAGTTCTCTCGATATTTGTGACAAACCTTTTGTATATATTTACTATTATTAAATTCTGAAACCAAATCTTTACAAGTCTGAGTGAACGACAACCTTTATTACCTTTATTACCATTTTAATTTAATCTCAAAAATATCCGAGTGAACGACAACCCTTTTACTACAACAACCCTTTTAATACAACAACAAACAAATTAAAAACCTTATTAATTTTGGCGTCGCCGACGCGGATTTGTTTTTAGATTAATTTTTAGGTTTATTTTGTACAGTATTTTCTTTTTCCTTTTTATACGTTTCTTTTTGTATTTCTTTTCGGGAATTTTGAGGATGATGACTTCTTTCGAGGAGACGTCACCTACGATGACGTATTTGACGGAATATAAGCGTAGGAAGTCAAATTATCAGAAACCTCATCCGAGATGACGCTTGTCGAATATATGCGTAGGCAATGGTATGGAGTTTCGTCCACATGAGGTAAGTGAAGAATCACATGAAACTATATATGAGAAGTATTACAAACACACACCGCCTAGTTTGGAACAAGATTGAGAGTTCTTGAATGTCAAAGATTATTTGTTGATGATGATGAATGCGGTAGTGACTCTCTGTTCCAAACAAAACATATAGATGACCCTGTGGATGATTCGCCTAATTCCATAGATGAATCTACCTCACAAGATCATTCACCCGACTTAGAGGTTGTTTCTAGACCACTAGACTTCCAAAAGTTGCCTATTTCTAATACCGTGCATGAGCCAGTTGAAAATTTCTCAGTCTCAATAGAATCCCCATATTTTGTTCTTTACGCACTTCCATGTGCAGTAAAAACTTGGTTTAGGGGTAAATCTTGGTTTTTGATAGTTTCAGCGTCTCCGCGTTTTCATGACATAAGTGTGAAGCTGTCGTTTGTAAATATTGTATTTTGGGTCGATCCCCAAGTTTTCAGGTTATTAGTTTATGGGGATTCATTTTTGTACATTCCAGTAGGTATAATTATTAATTAATTTATTTTTGTTTATTTTATTTAGGTTTATTTTTGAATTTCCCATCTTAATTTTTACGTTGGATGACTCAATTACATTGAGGACAATGTAATATTTAAGTGTGGGGGAGTGGGTATTAACTTTTTCTTTTAATTTTTTTCAGAAATTTTCTTGCGTATTGTGACCAGCTATGTAGCGGGTCTATTTTTATGTATTTCCTTATTATGACCAGCTGTGTAGCGGGTCTCTAAAAAAAAAAAAAAAAATATTATGGTTTTTCGGGTTATGACCAGCTGTGTAGTGGGTCTTTTATTTTTCCTTATATATTATGACCAGCTATGTAGCGGGTCTTAAAAAAAAAAAAAAAATTGTGTGTCTTGTGTATGTGGCATTTGTAATGACCAGCTGTGTAGCGGGTCTAAGTCTCTTATTTTATGACCAGCTGTGTAGCGGGTCAGTTTTCTTTTTTGCTCGAGGACTAGCAAAATGTAAGTGTGGGGGAATTTGATGAGCACGAAAGTGCGATGCATTTTCACCCATAAATACATTAGCTAGGACTCATTTTATCACTAATAAACTTGTTTGTAGGTGTTTTTGTGAAAGAAGCTCTTATGGATAAAGTTGGTCGAAAAGTGGTTTTTGTACCCAAAAAGGACAAGTGTTATTCGGACTCTCACTTTTGGTTAAGGGGCACCTAAATTGTTAAGGGGCACCCACTGCTATTCGCACCCCATCAGTTGGATAGGGGGCGCCCCTTTTCTTCTTCGTTTAAAGCTGCATTTTTGGCGGGAATTTATCTTGAGAAGCCGAGAAGATTTGTGAAGATTATTGCTCGAGATTTCCGGGGATTTATTGTTGGATTAGGATTGATATTGACCTGTTAGCATGAAACAGGGTTGGTAATCAAGATATTTTTGGAAATCAACAAGATTTTGTCGCAATCTCGAGAAAACATGGAAGAGGAAAGTATCGGATTTTCATTGAATATTCTGGGAATTTTTGTGCAGTTAAGGGAAGATATTGTCTCTGGATTTTGAGATATATTTTGGAAGCTCAAATACGTGTGAAGAAAGGAAATTACAACACACAACATCTCGGGTTTCTGCTAATCACGAGTCAGTTGAGTTATTGCATGAGGAGGCACCATATTTTTTCTCGTTACAGATCGTGCTGGTGATGATTTTGGAGTATGCTGAGCAACAACGGGAGCGTTAAGGAGATAAAAAATGAGACTTAACGGCTGGCAGAGGCGTGAGGAAGTTAATGATGGAAAATACTCCCGTGGAAAATAAGAGAAGATTTGGAGTAATTATTGTCGGATTTGGGAGTGTTGTTGGATATAAATAGGTTTGCTGGAGGTCTAAAGAGGATATCGAGTGATTGGGGAGGCTACAGAGTCGAGAGAATTGCTGCAGAGAAATCTGCAGCAGCAGCAGAGAAATAGTGAAGAACACGAAGAACAGACCATAAGACGGTCGAAAACATTGTCGTTTATGCATAAGAGATAAGACTGTCATCCTGCGATAGGTTTCATCGTTATTCTTTGTGCGGTGGGTTTGCAACGCTTATAAACGTTGCGAATTCCCGGTTTAATTTGATTTTCTCATTTTCTCTTCTTTGTAAACACCATTTGGGCAATAATAATGAATTTTGAGCGTGTTTTCATCATGAGAAGCTAAGCTCCTACACTGGGTCGACGGAGGAAGCCGAATTTCATACGTGGGTAATTTTAATTAATTCTTTATATGACTTTTGCACTAATTAAAATAGAATTATGATTTGAAAAAATTAGTTATCATTTTATTAGATGCCCTGCTTGCTTAGATGTTTGATGTCTCATGCTTACGATTTATAACTAATGTTTGGAGAATCTACCTTGGCAAAAATAAGAGTCCTTGTTGTTTTGTTTATTGAGCGACAATTGCTGAAGAGTAAATAATTGAACCTATTAATATGAATGCGGTGGAATCCTAGACCCAGTGACTCTCGCTTTTGTTTATTATTTTCGTTAAACCTTTTAATTTAATCTCAACAATATCCGAGTGAACGACAACCCTTTTACTACAACAACAAACAAATTAAAAACCTTATTAACCGCGCACTACGTTTTTGGTTCGAGCTTTCTTACGTTCTTTTTCTTTCATCTTTATAGAGAATAATCGACGATGATTCGATTCGACGATTAACGGTGTATAGCGCGGAGTTGAACGAGGGGAAAGTTTTCTCTCTCGCAATCGGAGGAGGAGAAGAGGAGTTGAAGTTGAAAAGAAATGAAATGAAATGAATTTAGGTTGACATTGGTTTTATCTGTCAAACGGTTATTAATTGGTAGGTAATACCACCTCATTAGCTACCGATTGTTGAGTAGCCCAAAATCGGTAGAGGGGGTTACTTATAACCTACCGATTATTGGAAGCCCCAAATTGAACCTTTGCCAAATTCCATAGTTTCAAGGTACAGAGCCGACCATAACCATTTGGTTCGTCTTTTGGATGTAGCCATAATCGGAAGATTAATAGATTACTTAACCTTCCGATTATAGGTTGCCCCAAAATGAGTTTTTTCTATAATCCTTCATTGTAAGAAATTTGAAATCTACCATAATCGGTAGGAATTGTTACTTTTACCATCCCGATTATGGGAAGCCGTAAATCGTTAGCTTAGACAATTTTTTATTCGTCCGATTATATAAGAGCCCCAAATTTCACCATTGCAAAATTCAAAAGATTTCTTATTTCTATACTTTAACAATCGGTAGTCTCGTGAGGTTCTTTTTCCTACCGATTGTTATAGAAGCCAGATACGAGTTTGGCACAAAATCGATATTAATCGGTAGTATAATATCGTTGCTAAGCTTCCGATTGCTTTATAATAATCGGGCACAAAATAACTTCCGATTATGTAAGAGCATTAACGTATTAATCCGCGTTTTTAGACATCCCTTAGAGCAACTGCAGTGGTCGACTAAACCCATTTATTTGGTCTCGAACCAGGCGTAGCGGGACGGACCATCGACCAAATCCCAGACTAAATCAACAGTGGGCGATTATATTTGGTCGGGACCAAAGACTAAACCCAAATATAGTCGAGCGTTGATATAATGTTCGCCCCAAAACCAAGCGGGTTTATAATGTACGCCCCACACCAGGCGAACGTATACTCAACGCCCCACACCAGGCGTGGTTTATACCTCCGCCCCTCTTTTTTTTTTTTTTTTTTTTTTTCTTTCAATTTTCGAAATCTCCCCCACACCCCAGACGAACGTATAATCCACGCCCCACCACCAGCCGAACGTATACTTCACGCCCCACACCGTGCGAACGTATACTCTACGCTCCACCAAATTTAGTCTTCCACCCGTAGCGTCACACAATTGACTAAACCCAAATTTTGGTCTTTTTTTTCCCTCTTTGGTCTTTAGTTATACTCGCACCACCAGTCATTTCTTAACGGTGTATATGGGTTGGGAATAAAAAAGTCGCCCCTAATTTTTTTGGGGTCGCCCCTAAAAATGCGAGGATTATTTTGCTCCCGTGGTCGTGTCTTGTCTTAGAATAGCTAGGCAAAAGAATAAAAACATACGCTACACCTTATCTAACTGAAATCTCCCATCCGAATAGAAAATTGGATTCTTTCATTATTTATTATTTACTACTAGCGGTTCATATTTCACCCACGTCGTTCACTTCCATACCATGAATGTAAAGACTTTCATGTGTCAGTGAATTAACGGTTCCAACAAGTACTAGTGCATGTGGCCTTTTACCAACCAATAACTCCCTCTTCCAACTACGAATTGCATCTCCATATATATATATATATATATATACACCCCAATAGGGCCATTTATTCCATCATCAAACTAACTTGCTCAACCCTTCTTGAGAATCTAAGCATTCAAGTTTTGTCATACATTAACTCCCAAGTAATGGCGGCTGCTTCATCATCTATTTATCACTCAATCTTATCTAACCATGTCACCCGTGTTCAAAGCCAAACACGAAGAAATGCTAGCTTTAGCGTTCGTTGCATGGCCGAGGTATGTAATTCATGTTTACGTACGCACTAGTCATTATTATCTAAGATCATTTTAATTCACTAATCTATATTAGTTAATGCTCAAATATCTTTACTGTTAATATAGGATAAACAGCCACAACAGCCATCATCAACACCCATGACAACCAGTAGTAGTACTACTCCACCACCGGCAACACAAGCTCCAATTGCAACTCCAACTTTTCCACCACCTCAGGCTGCACCTAAGGTTTGTTGCGCCAGTCATGTTAATAATTACCCCTTAATCTGATGATTAATTACTACAGGTGCAAGAACTAATGAAAAAGTGTCATTTGATGGTATACAGAAGATGAGCACGAAATTCACAGATTTATTAGCATTCAGTGGCCCAGCACCTGAGAGAATTAATGGCAGGCTTGCCATGATAGGCTTTGTTGCAGCCATGGGAGTCGAGCTAGCTAGAGGTACTGACGTTGCCGCACAATTGACCGATGGAGGCCTTCCATGGTTCATTGGGACTAGTGTTGTGCTATCTTTGGCTTCCCTTATCCCATTGTCTAAAGGTATCAGCGTCGAATCAAAATCTGACGGGGTAATGACATCTAAGGCCGAGTTATGGAATGGTAGATTTGCCATGTTAGGTTTGGTTGCTTTAGTGTTTACTGAGTTTGTCAAGGGTGGGGCGCTTGTTTAACCACACAATTGTTTGATTGTAATGCTTTTGTAAGCCTCACCAAAAATTCAATCAACGATAGTGTATTTAGATTTTAGAACTTCAATATAACTTCTTAGAGCAACTGCAGTGGACGAGTAAAACTAAAGACTAAAAACCAAAAAAAAATAAAAGAAATGGGTTTAGTCCGTGGTGAGACGCTACGTTCTTCGGAGTAAATTTGGTGGAGCTTGAAAGTTCTGTAGGTTCGTTTGGCATGGGGCGCAGATGTTAAATGCGTTTGGGTTGGACGTAACTTTAATTTACGCCTGATGTCGGGCGGAGTCTAAAGTTGTGTTTGGTGTGGAACGTAATTTTTAAAACCGCCCCATGGAGAGAAGTAATCCAAAACTACGCCTGACGGGGCGCAAATACAGAATACGCCTGGTGGGACGCAAATATTACATTACGCCTGATGGGGCGTGACTCGGAATTACGCCTGATAGGGCGTGACTTGTAACTACGCCTAATGGGGCGTGACTCGGAATTACGCCTGTATTTCCAATGAAAATAGGATTTCACCAACCTCGCAGCAGAGACAGATGTTTCAACGCTGGGAAACACTCCAGGTTCAGATGAATCCTTGATAGCCTGGTCTACACGTACCCACAGGCGAGGATGGCATGCAAGGTAGTACCATGCAAGGAAAACGGGCTAAGTTATACCGATCTGCCAAACCCAACCCGTAATTTGTGATAGAATTGCGCAATACAAAATTTCAAGTAATAACCAAAAGAAGCACGTGTGTAATTTCCACGAGGATCAACATTTGAAACAGAAAATAAACAAATTGATACATTCTCCTTATAGATGATCCTGTGTATGATTCTGGGATAAACAGACACACAAGCACATATCGAAAATACATCAAAAACGGTGGAAGGATGGGGCGTAGATTTAAATTGCGCCCCATGTGGTAACAGGCGAAACTATAACTTGCACCCGTAGTCAAAGGACTTTAAAATCACGCCCGGTCGTATGAGCTTGTAACTACGCACAGTCGGTCGACGTATTTGTAACTACGCTCGGATGAGGCGTAATATAAAAATACCGCTTTTTGGTATCGGGCGCAGAATGTAAACTACGTCCCATCGGGCGTAGATTAAAGTTGCGTTTCAACCAAAGCGTACATTAAACTTGCGTCTCATTACCAAACGCAATTTCTGATTCGCCTAATCAAAGGAAGGCCAAATTACGCGTAGACCAAAACTAAACCAAAGACCAAATATAGTTTGGTTTTTGGTTATAGTCTCGATATTTGATCGATACTTCTCTCCGTAGTCGTTCGTGCTTTTCGACCAAATTTTTAGTTATGGTCGGCGACTGGTGGATGCTCTTATGCGACTACTTAATGTGAAGGTATGGTAACAAGGAAATCACTATCTAACTGAGGACCCTTTGTGCTGACCACCTTGTATAGGTACAGAATTATTGCTTCTGTCTTGTCTTAGAAAGTTCGGCAAAAGAACAAAGTTGAAATGATATTGAATGTTAAAGGCTTTCGTGTGTCAGTAAATTAACGGTTCATATATGTGTAAATGTTCATGTGGTCTTTTCCCAACCAATAACTTCATGTGTAAATGTTCTTATCTCTTTATTCTTTGTATGGAAATCTTTTCTAGATTACTCATATCTAATAGCGCGTTTGGATACAAATCTTCTTCTCGACTTTCGCTTCTCCTAATAGTAGAAATCGGCATAGAAATCGTCAAGCAAAACTATTTTGTTTCACAAAAAGCTGACTTTTCTGCTTTCAGAAGTCGTTCTGAAATATTATCGCCAAACTGACTTCTGACTTATTGACTTCCAGAAGTCGAAATGTAACTTCTAAATGTGCATCCAAACGCGCTATAAGAAAGCTGAAAAATCTATTCATAGAGTTAAAATTACTCTTAAGAATAGTTCAATTTCCCATCTTTTCTTTGCAGATAATTGTCTGCTATTCATTAGAGCTGACCTTAAAGAATGTAGTTCTATACTTCAAATCATAGATATTTTTAGTAAAGCTTCAGGACAATTAATTAATATTGATAAATCATGGGTCTTCTTTAGCAAGAAAGTTCAACCCAAACATCAAAGAATGTTGTCTAAAATGCTTAAAATCAGGAAAATTAACTTAAAAGACTCTTGCTTGGGTGCTCCTCTTTTCATATACAAATTAAAAATCAAACTTTTCAAAGGTATCATAAAAAAAAATGGAACACAAAATTCAAGGTTGGAAAGGTAAAATTTTAGCTCAGGCAAGTAAGATGATACTCAATAAAGCAACTCTTGCTAGTATGGCAAGCTATCAGACGAGGTGTTTTATCATTCCAAAAAAGATTATCAATAAAATTAATGCCCTTCAAAGAGACTTTTTTTTTTTTAGTATGGAAATTAATAACTGAACCCAATGCTCTTTGGGTGACTCAGCTTAAACCTAAATATTTTAGGAAAACATCATCTTTTAGAGCCAAAATCCCTTCTAATAGCTCTTGGATTTGGAAATGTATATGTAAAGGCATTAATCTTGTTGAACAAAACAGTATATGAGAAGTTAGAAATGGTCAGAACATAAATATATGGGAGAATAACTGGATTCCTAACTTAGTAGGAAACTTGAACCAGTTTAAAAACTCAACTAACTCACATTTAACACTTGCAATGGATCTTATTGATCCAATTACGAAAAAGTGTAATGCAACCCTAATTCACTCTAGTTCCCAAATATGATAGCAAGAAAATTTTGTGGGATTAGACTAGCCTCAGGAAGAATCTTAGATACAGAACCAGATAAACTTAGATGGCTCCTAACCACCTCAGGACAATTCACAATTAAATCCATGTACTCAAAACTAAATGAGAGGACACTCAATAATTACAATTAGGGTTTACCTGAGACTTTTTGGAAGGGTCTTTGGAATCTAGATGTGTCACAAAGAATAAAAAATTTCACACGGAAATGTCTTCAGAATGTTGTCTCAACAAACCTTAGGTTATCCAGATTTATGAAGGATGTATCTCCTAAATGCACATTTGGTTGGAAGAAAAAGAATCTATAAAACATCTTTTTTTTCACTGCCCTTATGCAAAAGTTGTCTGGGCTACTGATTCGTACCCGGTGGAATTAAATTTCAGTTTCTCAATCACTTTTTTAGACATCTGTTAGGACTGGTTAGAAAAACCAAACCCAATCTTGCCTCTAGAAATTGGAATGACTAAAATATGGTTCATATGAAAAGAAAGATGTAATAGATCTTTCGATAAAAACAACAAGCTCATCCTCAACTAGCAAAATTTTTCTTTAATTCTTAGAAATGATGCAGGTACCTTTGAACAAGGCATAGCAGGACCAATCTCAGCATCATCTCCATAAGAAGCGGAAGCATTAGGACTACTTCAGGCAGCTAAATAGGCAAGACAATGCAACTTTTCAAACTTCGGTGTGGAAGGAGACTGCAAAAACCTTTTTGATTATTTGAATGGACTACCTTCACAGATGATGTGGCAACACCAATCTATCATGGAAGATGTTAATCATGAAATTAGTTTTTGTTCTAGTTTTTTAGGTTTTGTTTATGTTTCAAGATCAACAAACAATGTGGCTGATGTTCTAGCCAAAGAAGCTAAGACTTTTGGCAATGTTCATAATTGGGTTCATACACCCCCAACTTGTATTCTTCAGGCCTTAGAAGTAGATAAATCAAATGTTAGGGATGCTATCTCTCTCCCAACACTAGATGGCTCTACTCTTTTGGATGTAAGGGTTTCTAACTCCCTAAGTTAGTTCATGAATGAATTATCCATTTTACAAAAAAAAAAAAGAAAAAAAAAAGAACCTTGCTAAGGCTAAAACTCATGGGATATGATCTTGTGCCAACTGCCAGGTATAGAAACATTATGATTCATATGACCATCATCTTATAAAAAATGGAAAGTATTTAAGACATTCCCATATTTTCTAGTTTATTTATTTTCTTTTGCAATTCGTATACCTTTTCTACCAAAAGGTTTACCAAAATTTAAGGATTTTTGTAACTACAACTAATAATGAATATCTTTCTATTACTATCGAGCGAGAGTAATGACTTTTTACAGATAATATCTCAAGGATATAAATAAATAGAACTAGTAGTAAAACACCAAGGTGGCCACATTTGGAGTACAAAAACTCCGTTCAAATGTTGGGATCCATTAAAACTCCGTGTTAAAAAAATTTGACACAAAACCCCTAAATTTTTAAAAATTGATACAAAAACCCCCAAATAAAATTGGGGTCATCAAATTCTATGATAAAACCAAAATTGGTTTCAACTTATTTTTGTCTATTTTTTTATCATGAAACTAAAGATTTTAATGATGAAACAGTAAGTTTATGATGAAACCAAATTTTGGTGGTAGTGTTTCTGGCTAGTGGTGATGTTGGTTGGTGGTGGTGCTTTTTATGGTGATGGTAGTGCCTAGTATTTGCTGGTAAATGTGGTGTTGGTTGCTAGTAGTGGTAGTTAGTGGTGGCAATGATGGTTATGAAGCTGATGGTGATGGGTGGTGCTAGTTGGTGGAGATGGTGATACTGGTATATATTGATGGTAGATATGGTGGTGGTGGTGGTTGATGATGGTAGTGGTGGCGGCGATGATGGTGTTGCTTATTGGTGATGGTTGGATGGTGGCAGTGATGTTGTTTGTCATGTTACCGTTGATTACTAATGGTGTTACTGGTTGGTGGTGATTGGTGGCGGATAGTGATACATTTGGAGGTTTTGTGTTACTTTTGTTATTTGGGGTTTTTGTGTTACTTTTGCTTTGATGGGTTTTTTGTGGATGGATAGTGACACCTTTGGGGTTATAACTCACTGCCCAAATAAATAGAAGATATAATATTTCTTTTCATTATATGTGTGATGAAAAGACAAGGCTACTGAATAGACCACTAAATCTTTTTGTTTAACTTATCAAGACAACCTTGAATGATTTTTTGATAGCATAAAAATCAAATATGGACAAGGTGATAAACGTACAAATACAAATACTTTAATTATAATAAAGACAATTATAATGCAGATATAAAACAAAGCACACACCAAATTTTGTGAACGAAAAAAAACTACAATCTTGTCGAAAAATTATGGGACCTAGTCCAGATATAATACTTTATGAATTAAGCCACTAGACTATTGCCTACAATATATAACTTCAGTCTAATATAGCTGAGGACTAATTTCTAATTTATCGCCTCAAATGTAACACCCAATATTTGGCAAATGTTGGCTGAATGGAATATAACTAATGATATTGATATTTGTGAGTCTTCAAGGTCGAGGATCTTTCGTTCGATTGTGAAGCACATAAATCCCCAAGTTATAATTAGAGATTAAACTCCTTGAAAAAAAATAAAGATTTATGTTTATGAAAGTAAACAACTTGATCCACAAATTTTATGTTTAGAAAAGTGAACTACTTGTTGTCCTAGTCAATCAAGTTTGCTAGATAATTAAACCGAGATCCATATATCAAAGTCTTCAACTTTCGAAATCTTCAATGTAACATATGCAAAAAAACTTGATCCCTCTACTGATTATCACACAAAATGGAGTTTGTTAGCCCAATCTATGTCAAATTCTAACGCTTGTTCATCCCAAATAAGGCTTTAAACAAGTTAATCATGATTCGCCTGAAACTTAATCAATGCTACTGCCACTCGACCATAACTTCCACACAACTTTGGTGTGTCCTGGGATGAGTTTGTAGGGATAAAATACTTCACTATTTATAATATCAAGACCAAGGCTTGTTTGTTAACAAAAGATATTCCATAAATGCTCATTTTCGAAAATAGTATTATCTTGATATTCTTGGATAATAATTACACAATTAAAATATTTGCAATTAAGTGTGTTGCTCAGGGTTTTGGGTTTGGTGCTTTGGCATTTTCCACGTTTGGTGAACTTGGGGAGGACACAATTATATTTTTGAAGAGACTACACAATCACCTGTCTAGATTTGATGTTAATGCTAAGAAGTGTAATTTCTTTTTTCATAGATTAGGGATTGTGATTCAGAAAAGGGTTGGAGCCCAGCTTGTTGCTAGGATTCCAACTAGCTTTATTAAGTCGTCTCTTATTGTTGATGAATTTGAAATTAAGACAAAATATATTTCAATTCATAAATAAAATCTAGAATGTATACCACATTAGTTAATACTACCATGGATAATTGAAAATCCATGTACTTTGCTAATAAGTGAAATATAGTTACAAGTTGAGTGCAAGTGCTTTGCACGTCCATGGGTGAAGTTTTCAATATTAGCTAGGTATTTTTGTAATATTAAAGGAAAAATCAGGGTTTTTCTGTAATCTCTTTAGAAAAATAAAATCATACCGTCTATATCAAGATAATCCAACGGCCAATGTGAATAGTTCACACGGAAACTTTTCGTCTAGATCTGACGATTGAATATTAAAATCATCGCATCTGGCGTTCGATAATGAAATTAAATTAAAAAAAGTTAAAGTTTTTTATTTCATCTACTCGCCCCCTAAAAGGTCTTAAAATAGGGAGAGATGTGTAATCTTCTGGGAAAGGAAAACACACACATACAGAGCTAAATATGGCTGATAAATTAATCTCTTCCAAATTAAGTTAGCAAATGACAACCATAACTCTAATATGTTTGTGATCACTAACTTACCAAAAATTACATAATTGACAAAATCAAAATGTAATCAAGATATCAACATGATGTGATCAAGATGGACATCTCTTTGGATGGAAGTGGCATCTGGTCTTGAGCATCAAAATGTATGAATATGAACTATAATAGATTATTGTTTGTTTCAAGGTAATAAAGATAAAGTGAAAAATGAGGGGTAAGTTGAAGTTTGTATGAGGTATGCATCATGTTATTATTATCGGCAATTATCATTGTAACCAGGACCTCCATAATAAAAACTGAATCCATTTTTATGTTCGTCGTCAATTTTCAAATCATAGCAATTTGGATTCGAAATGACAGGCTTAACATCTTCGGGGTCTTTTGCTTCATTATTTTCATCGATTACTTGAACATGATTGAAAAAACTAGATATTCCGAAGCCTCCTTCCGAAGGTAAATGACCGCTACCCATTTGAGTTGTAGTATGTCTTCCTTTAGATCTATCATTATATATTTCTCCACCGAAATCTATATTTGTTGTTGTCTTTGATAATTGGGTGAATAGAGAACTTGGATAATATCCTATGGGAATACCTTGTAGTTGTATCCACCAATTTCCACTATTTTGGTCCTGCAAAATTATTGAATGTCAAATTTGATAACAAGGTTGACAAAACTATGCTAGCGATACCTTGATTGCTTCCATTGTCTTACCTTGTGTATACCTAATGTGGCATCTTTTTGGCCTCCATTAAAAGTGGACATTTCCGTGAAATTGCAACCAAGTGCAACATCCGAGGATACGTGCACAAAACCATCACACTCGAGGTTGAAGCAACTATTTTTGTAGTAATCCGTCTAACAAAAATAAATAAATAATAAATAATATTGAACAACAATAAATGACCTTAAGAACCATCATTTGGTACAATAGATTCATACATTTCTCCCCATGAGAGAACTAATAACATCTAATTGATATTCCTCCTAGTAAAAAGTATAACATTGTAATAATGATCTAACCCTGAAAAAGAAAAAATCGGATGGCTTTCCGTAGAGTAATAGCACTTACTGTCCACAATATAAAGAATCTGGTTTGGTAATCACCGTATAAGTGTTGGGACACCTATTTAAATAAAAATCAAAGTTTAATGATGCAGCAAAAAATCATTTTAAATTCAAGTTTGAATTATGGAAACATAACTAGCTTCGATGGTTAACTTACTAGCGATATTGCTTCAATAGTATTGACATCATCACCTTTACCATCTGCAACCCAAATTTTGGATACACTTATTTCAATTGGAACTTCCACAACCGGATTCCAAAGATTTATCTTTGCTTGTGCTCCAAGAAAATTTCCGAACACCTTAATTACTGCATACTATAGGAGTACTTAAGCACATATAGAAATACTTTTTTCAAAATTATTATGACCATTATGCACAAATGAAACAAATTAATAAAATATTTGATAAGAAAAATAATGACATGTAAATATACCTCATGGTCATCTCTAATATCGTTTGGCATTAATGTATTAGGCGTTTTAATATGAGAAAATCTTGGATGACGATGTTTACGTAAAAGTGTTGGATGATCTTTTTCATTCCTCCGTATAGGGACTGTTCCTTGTGGACAAGGTCCATACTTGTGCCAAGTTTGTGTAAGTTGAAGTGTCCCGAGATTATCTAATTATATATTCTTCGGGTATGTACTTGGTCTCATCTATTTCATATATACAATAAAAATAAAGTAAATCTCTTTAGAATGTGAAATAAAAAACACAGTACTGCGTATATTATGAGGAAAAGTATGCATTAGACATGTATTGTATGATTATGAAGCGAAGGATGATTAAGAGAGGTTGTTTGTAGATATCATAACAATCGATTGTCTCATCTTTGTCAACCTATGCCATAAAAATCAATGAATATATGAATACGCCGAGAAGCATGAGAGTACTATACAAAAAATGTGAGCAACGTTTTACCCTAATGGTTTTGATTATTGCTTTGTTCACAATATTCGAAATTGTTCTTCCATCAACTAATTCTTCTGGAATTAAAACTACAAAACTGAGTATCGCTAGAATGAGTAGGTTTGAGTTGATGAACATTATTAGTCCGATTCTTCTTCGAAACCAATAATACGACGTACATAAAATATTCCTACATGTAAGGTAAAGAAATTGATTTATACGGGATTACATAGAATATGCGACATTTATTGCTTACTTACTATACATATACAAAAATATATTCTTACTCAAATATCTTCTATAATAATTGTAATATATACTGTTACGACTTTGATTTGATATCATGGAGCAAATATTCTAGATTTTACGTATTTATAACCAACACTAAAGTAGGTATAAAATTTATGATTTTTATGATTGCAAAAACTGATTTTATTGGATATTCCAATTTCCTCATTAATTATTAAATATTACTACTAATAATTGGGTGTATGAAAGTAGATGAACCAATTTGGTTTTACTTTATTGACAGTATGGGTTTTATTTGGATAGCTCCATTTGCTGTAAAGCTTCAATTGAATATGTGAATAATTTTCGTAGAAGACGAAAGGACATTGGCCCAATGATCACGAATGCAACAATTTGGGTATTGTGGAAGGAACAGAATGGTCCATTCCATCGAAGAAATAAGTCTATAGAGATGTTTCAAAAAAAAAAAAAACTATAAATGAGCTAATTTTGACAAATTAAGTAACGTTTATTCTTTGATGCTCAACTGAAAATTTATTTAGAGATTATTCGATTCCGCATATTTTATTTAATAGGGTGGAGATTTTTTTGACATATTATTTAGTGTTGCAAACCCTTGAACTCCAGGATCTCCTTTCTACGTTATTTTTTTCTTTATGTATTACCTTTAAAGAACAAATACAAGAAGAAAAAAATACTTAGATTATCCTTGTATGTTCTCATCCGACACTCAAAATACCTCATACCAATATCACTGTAGCATTGTGCTAAACTAAGTTTAAAGCACGTCAACTCCAAAAATATTATCTATCAAAATAAAACAAGAAAACTCCACATAATATTTTGTTTTTTGGTAAAAAAAAAAAAAAAAAAAAAAAAAACAAACAAACAAACATGCAGACAAGTCAAAATGAATCCTACATCCAGTGCCACAACCTAACCAGACATACACTATACAACCGCAATGAAACACAAATTGTTTGACAATGATTCTTAGCGGACCTTCCCCTAAACCACTCCAGAACCGTTTTATCCTCGAAAAAAGAAATAGTGAATCCTTTTGTGTGCAGTGGATCACAAACTGAATGCCACGAGACTCAGTAAGAAATACGATTGTAAAAGACGGTTTTAAGTTGGGACACCTAACAATCAAAACTGATTCTAGACCTGATTTATTTAGAAAATAAACCATATATTCCACCAATCATTTTTGATTGTTAAAATAAACCGGGTCTAGAATCTAGATAAACTTAATTTTTTCTCGCCCTAAAATTAAACTCCATCAAATCAGGTTCGTTTGAAATATATAATAAGTATGTTGTGATAATAATACAACTGATACAGGCTTTACTGCTCAATCATTTCAAAAGCTACAGTCTTTAAACTGCGGTGAGTCTTCTTTATTAACAACTCAAGTTTTCCTTGGAAAAAATTTGGGGCAGTTAAAAAACTTGCTCCTAGAATTCTTAATTTTGCTTGAAGGGCTATCCATGGTGGTCTGGGTGTGTCGAGTAAGATTGGTAGATTCATAGATGGGTCCCAACTGAGTGTATGATGTGTTGTAATGAAGCAGAGAAACTGTAAATCATATGTTATTACTCAGGCTATTCTTTTTGCATGCCCTTTAAGCTTGAGATTGCAGGACTTCACATTGACTTATATTAAGGAGTTGTTGGCTTCTTGGTTACTGATTCAAGATGAGAATTATACCTTCAATTTGGGGGTGTGCATGATGTGGGCTATTTGGAAAGGCAGAAATCAGTTGGTCTTTGATCACAAACCAATCAACATCCAATCAGTTATCTCTCAAGGTATGTATTGGTTCAATACATTCTACTTCTATATGATGCATACATAGACGGTATTGCTCCACCCCTAGTTAGCAATTCGGGATTCGGCAAACGTACGGAACGGCAAACGTACGAGTATTATACGGTTTTGCAAAACCCGAACTCGGTCCAAAATTCGGTCAACGGGACGTGATTCGTCAGCCATTCGGAACGGCATAGGTACGTGTATAATTCGATTTATAAATGTGAGTTCGGCTCTGAAAATTCGGTATATATTATAATAAATAATAATTATTTATAAGGACATAGACTAATTTTTATGCATATTTGAGAGTTATTTAAAGAAGAAATAAACTTAATATGATGATATTAATAATATATACAATATTAGTCATCCAAGAGGACGTGGTATAATGGTTTAGATGCACCTTCAAATCTCTTCATCATTTTTGTTTCATAAAAGTTACAAAGAATGTCTAATATTGGGGTTGTGATGCTCGGGAGGCATAAGTAAAGCCCAAAAAGTGGGGCCTTTAAAAACGTAAAAGCTAAAGAATTTCAGGCGAATTAAGCGGACGTATTATTCGGGATACGTAAAGTTCGTGAACGATTCGCGAATAATCCGGGAATGCCATATAATACGCGTCTTGGGTTCGGAGTTGCAAACGTACGCGAATAAGACGGTAAAATTCATGATACGGAGAAATTCGCGAATCATTCGCGAACTTCCTAACTAGGGCTCCACCTACTATGCAATCACCCTCAAATGCTAGAAGATCACAACAGTGGAGCCCACCTAACGCTGACACTAAAAAAGTAAATGTGGATGCGGCTTGTCGGAATAGCGGATCTTCTTGTGCTGTGGTCGCCAGGAATAACCTTGGCAAGTTTATTTGTGCAAAATCTGACACCGGTGATATCCAGAGTCCCTTAGCTGCCGAAGCATCAGGGTTCCTTCTAGCTATGACCATGGCATATGAAATGAAATTTAAGAAGATAATTATTGAAGGGGACGCTATGACCATATTAGGCAGATTGTTGACAAGTTTGATCAAGTTCAATTCTCATCTATTCGGCGAGAGGCAAATGAAGTTGCTCACCAGCTCGCAGCTTATGCTTTTAAGCATCATATTCACCAACGGTGGATATCTTCACCCACCTGCATCTCTTCCTACCTTTCTTCGGAAGAAGCTGTAGTCTCTACTATTTAGTTTAAATTTTTGGATCAAAATAAATAAAAACTCAATCTTCCCCACCCACCTGCATCTCTTCCTAGTAAAAGATCCAAGTTAAGAAAATTCACCAAATTTTCATTTATGATTAAAATAAAAAAAATTTATGGATTAAAATAATCTTTATAATTTCATGTACATAAAATAACCTTTTTATAATTTCAAATTAGATCCATAAAATAGACTAGAAAAAAATCAATTATAAAAAAATCAACATATTTACTGAATAAAAGATTTATATTTTTGAATCTTTTAGATACTATATTAATTAATATTAATATTTATATTTATATTTATGTTAACAATTTTCATTTATATATTTCTACTATTTAGTTTAAATTTTTTGTTTGTTCTTTTAGTTTTCCAGGATGTTCTTATTTTTTACTTATTCACTCCTTTTCTAACCTGTTTTCCCCGCTTTGTCGGTAATAGTTTCTCAATTCAACAAGACATAAATAAGGGTTTGGTTCCTTATCATAATTTTTGGACCAATTGTTTTGGAAATTGGGGTTTGTTCATTTCTTTTTTGTTTATTTTCATGGTTATGGATTTTCGTCTTATATCCATTTTACTAATTTTGATTTTGTAGGGGAGGAAGTACATGAGCACAATAAAGGAGGAGGATTACGTCAATAGAAGTAGGTATTAATGGAATTTGAAGGCATGTAACATATTTCAATAAAATTAATATTGTAACTTTATTTAGAAAACGTTAGCATTGCATTTTTTTTTCAATTTTATCCTTTCTTTTTGTGGATCTCATTTCACTTTGTAATGTTGAGATAAAGGGGTGCTTCCTTCTTCGAGGTCCGACCGTGTCGTGGCACATGCTTTAATTACTTGCATGAACTTGACATTCATATTATAAGTAGGATCACTTTCTTTATTTTATCTTATTAGTTTTTACCCTATTAAAAACTTTCGCGTGTGCTTTAATCATAATTGATAAATATCAAACAATATTGCAATATTTAACCTTTTACGATAACGATTTAATATGAGTATTAATAACAGACTTAGCTCTTAGATAATCAAAATAAAGTTTTTTTTTTATTTACGTACCATAAGATAGAAAATCCTTAGTTTCAAAGTGTATATAAGTGATCTTTAAACTCAATTGGGAATCGTTAAAACTCCAAATTTGAATTGGTGTATATTTATACAAATTGGGCCAACATAGTGAAATTAGTGTAAGCTTTTCTTTGTTTGAGACTCCATGAATGGGAACCTTTATAGGTCTTTATTCCTTTTAAAGTTTGATGGATTTCTATGGTCAGCTGGATGATTCCTTGCAAGAAATAAATAACTAATAGCGAGTGATGGATATGTTTTTTATTCACTTATAATATGCTTTCAAACAAGTTTTTAGGCAAGATATGCTCATTTACATTGTTGGACGGTTTATGGTTGAAACGCTCATATCATAATTATATAAGTTGGAATTTCAATCAATGATTTGTCCAAAAGATCAAGAAGTTGGATATAGAAGAGCAATTGAGTTATAAAAGCCAAAAATAAATAAATAAATAAAAATACAACTGATATAAAGAAAAAAGACCTTTCTGTAATGAGATTTCTTTAATCTCCAACATTTTAAACAATACATGAATATGTTTGATTACACCATCTTTGGGTTCCTAAATGACTAAGATATTGAAAAACAAAAAAATAATGCCTCATTTAATTACAAAGCTCCGTTATATCACCAAATTCAATAAAAATAAAAGGTAAAAACTTACATTAAATAAATATTTGAATATTTACAAAATGGTAAGCCTAATGATATCTTTCAAAATACATATCCCATATTTCTTAAAATTTATTTATTTGATTCATCTACCTAACAAATGTAAACAACAACATTAAATATTTATTTGTACATAAAAGTTTTCACTGTTTTCAAATTTCTTACCGTTAAACTCAAGAATCTGCGTTGCACATGACTAGTAAACTATAAAGTGGGGAGCCGAAATTTCAATCACGGCGGGCAGTTGATCAATCAAAGAATAATCACACGCTTCTTTGGAATGGAAAAGTAAGATAAGAAGATAATACCCAGAAATAGTAATAGTAGTAGGCAACCTAACATTTTAACCACTGACCAAGAAAATATACATACCCTACGGCTATCACGGGGGTCTGTCACAGTCATCCTAGTGGACGACGAATAAACAATCGTATCCCTGAACCGACGTCATTAACGACAGTGATGGGGCTATAAATTGAATGCACAATCACCACCCACCACTGCCACTTCTACTCCACAGTTTGGTCGGTTTCTGGTTGGTGTTCAAGATCCCCATATTAAATGTAGATGGCTCCGCCAGTTGTAAAATCAATCAAGACTCACGTGTTTATACAAAATCCGTCAATTTGTTAGGCCATTTTTCTTGTGGCAACAACAGCAAGATAAGCCAGAAGTTAGATCAACAAAATCATCTGACAGGGACCGAAATGAGATTTGATGAGCCTTTTTGTGCTTAGCAGTTGTATCGTGATGTACCCCGTTAATCTAACAGAAGGCGTCCACTCTATCGAGTTTCAAACTTTATGTCGCTGTACTGCGTGTAGTATAGTGGTGAAGCAAAGAAAAAGAAAAGGGTGAAGTAGTACAACAACTCCGACTACTGCATAAAAGCCAAACAACCTGCGAAAATATGGTTGGGCAAGAAAATTTGGCAACCAGAAAGGCGGTTAGCCATGAATAGAATATTGCTTAATCATGAAAATTCTAGGTAAACTTTGTCGTATGTGCAAATCCATGACTCCACGATTGTTCAATGCGATTAGCAGGATATTTCTTTTGGTTAATTTTTTTTTTTTGGTTACGTACTTTATGTGTAGTGTTCTTCAGGCTTGCTGTCTCCTGTTCTAGATCTTATTCCAAAGATAAATTTGGGCTGTTCGAAAATCAGCATACACAAAAGAATTTTGACCAGCTGTGGCTGTCCACTCGTATAAATTTACAAAGTCCACACATTCTAGAACGCATCCTTCTAGATGCAAGAGTTTTCTCCCATGGAAACTCTGACTGTGAAAACTATACGCGCCGGCTTTCACAAAACAGTCAGATATAATGACACATCCACCGCGGGATATCCACAGTTCAGCTTAATGACAAGTGGGAACTCGGAAAATGTACACCTTCAATAATTCCAGGTCTACAGATAAAATCCAGAAAAAGCAAGCAAATGGTGTCTCATCATGCAGAACATGACAAATCTTAAACCTACTTTTCTTTTTGCCAAGTCATTTGGTTTTCTCACCTGCACAATGTACAAATGGCAGGATTTCAGTGGTTATGAAAAGGCTCTGATTAATGATAGGCTCATTAAGTGCTGATATTATCTATACAACTAGTGTCCGTCCACCCAAGAATCTAATAATCTTCTTCTTTTCTTGCTTCTAATCACATCTTTTTTATTAGACGGCAAAAGTCAATAAACCTACCGAACACAGTTTTGAATAAGAGCACAATATACAAACCAAACTATTCCCACTTCTTGCACCATTAAATTCAACTATCTCTAGCTATCTCCTGTAATTCTTTGCTCATTTTCATTTGTTGCAGTCTCTGCTCATGAGATGCAACTAACTCATCTTTGTTTCATGTTACCTGTTGATCTCGATGAAATCGAGCAAAATGATCCAAGACAGGTACCCAGAACCATAAACAAAGAACTAGATATGGAGAAGGAAAAGGAAAATCGGCGTCGTTACCATCATTTTATCGCTTTCATCCGTAAATCGCTTGAACGTTTCTGTAACCATAGATGGGTTGGGTTCTGCAGAGATTTTCCAAAACAGCATAAACAGAATTACGCGGAAACTTTTCAGGATATTTCTGGAATTTTATTGTCAGATAAGTTGAACAACAACAATCCAAGAATTTTCAGTTATTCTGAACTTTATATTGGTACTAATGGATTCAGTGAAGATGAAATTCTTGGAAGCGGTGGTTTCGGTAGGGTATACAGAGCAGTTTTGCCTAGTGATGGAACTGTTGTTGCAGTGAAATGTGTTGTAGAGAAAGGAGATAAAATTGAGAAGACATTTGCTGCAGAATTAATGGCTGTTGCACAGCTTCGCCACCGGAATCTTGTCAAGCTGCGTGGATGGTGTGTTTATGAGAATCAGTTATTGCTAGTTTATGATTATATGCCTAATAGAAGTCTTGATCGAGTACTCTTCAAGCAACAAGAAAAAACAGGAATTGCACCTTTGAGTTGGGAAACCCGGTGGAAAATCATATCTGGTCTGGCAGGTGCTTTGTTTTATTTACATGAGCAGTTGGAGACTCAGATAATTCACCGGGACATCAAAACAAGTAACGTGATGCTCGATTCACATTATAATGCTCGTCTTGGCGACTTTGGCTTGGCTAGATGGCTCGATCATGAACTCCAACTCCCTACCTCATTGCCTACGCCTACGTTGAGCACAAGAAGTCAAAAGTTTCGTTTAGCTGAAACAACTAGAATTGGTGGAACAATTGGTTACCTGTCACCTGAGAGCTTCCAGAGAAATACAATGGCAACAGCAAAATCCGATGTGTTCAGCTTTGGAATTGTGGCGCTGGAGGTTGCATCTGGACGCCGAGCGGTTGATCTTGCCTATCCAGATGAACAAATAGTTTTGCTTGACTGGGTACGGCAGCTTTCTGATGAAGGAATGTGTCTGAAAGCCAGAGATCTGAGGTTGCCAGAAGGATCTTACAAGAGTTCTGATATTGAGCGGCTTATGCATCTTGGTCTGTTATGCTCACTAAATTCTCCACAACTGCGACCCACCATGAAATGGGTGGTAGAAGCACTTTCAAGCAATTTTGTTGGTGAGTTACCAGCTCTCCCGTCGTTTCAGTCACACCCTTTTTATATCTCCTTGTCCTCTGCAACCACCACTGCCACCAGAACAACCATATCAACAATATCTGCTGCATCAAATTCATCTATTTACTTCACTGCCACTGAAGACACCATGTTTTTGACTGCTGAAAATGGGGAAAGCAAAAGCAGATCTGACGAACCTGTGAAGACATTCCTATCGGTTGATACACCACGAGAGATATCTTATAAGGAACTTGTTTCTGCCACAAACAACTTTTCAGAAGATCGGAGAGTCGCAGAGCTGGATTTTGGAACAGCTTACCATGCCTATTTAGACAATCACCACCATGTCTTGGTAAAACGTCTGGGGATGAGGACATGTCCAGCTCTGCGGTCTCGCTTCTCTGATGAACTTCGAAATCTTACAAGGCTTAGACATCGCAATCTTGTTCAGCTACGTGGATGGTGCACAGAACAAGGAGAGATGCTGGTAGTCTATGATTACTCGGCATGTCAGCTTTTAAGCCATCTTCTCTTTCAACATCGTCAGGGGAACACAAATCTGGCTTTAAAGTGGAGTCATCGGTACAAGATAATGAAATCACTTGCATCAGCCATTCTTTATCTTCATGAGGAATGGGATGAGCAGGTCATTCATAAAAACATCACTTCTTCAGCAATTATTCTTGATCAGAACATGAACCCGCGTCTAAGTTGCTTTGCCTTAGCTGAATTCCTGGCCAGAAATGAGCATGGCCCCCATGTCATTATTGACCCTAAGACATCGGTTCAAGGGATCTTTGGTTATATGTCACCAGAGTATATCCAAACTGCAGAAGCAAAGACCTCCACTGATGTATATAGCTTTGGAGTGGTGGTGCTTGAGGTGGTGAGTGGAAGAATGGCAGTTGATTTCCGCCGACCTGAAGTGTTACTAGTAAAGAAGGTCCATGAATTCGAGAATCAGCAAAGGTCCCTATTAGAACTAGTTGATGGGAGATTAGATGGAGACTATGATCACAAAGAGCTGGTGAGGCTGGTGAGGCTGGGAAAGGCTTGCACAAATTCAAACCCAGAATTGCGGCCAAGCATGAGGCAGATTGTAAGTATACTTGATGGAAATGACTCGCTGTTAAAAGAAGTGCAAAGACCGGAAAATCCGGAAGAATGGCGGAACCAGAATGGCCGTTCTTTATCATTGATCAGAAGAATCCAAGCACTTGGAATACAATGAATATCCAAATAGATAAACTGATAACAAAGGTACAAATCTACAGATCAAGACTCCTATAGTTTTTTTCCTATTATAAGTAACAGTTTTGTAAAGAAAACAGCACTACTTTTCTTTCTTTCTTTTTTGTTATTTTTTAGCTGTATATTGTGTGACCAGTTGAGAGATGTGTAATATAAGATTCTGAAGATTTGAAAACTACAGGTTTAACTAATATGTTAGCAGGATAAGGGTTATGTATGTGAATGGTAGTTCTATCTGGTTATGAGTTTCACATTCCAGTGTGTTTTCTATAGTTGTGATGCAAAAGACTGAATTGAAAGAACATATTTCACATATCTCGCCTGTCGTTACACATTTCATAAGAATTCCCTATATAGAACTGAAGATAAACAGATGCAGAGATAAAATTACATGAATACCAGTTGCAAACTTGCAATCTACTAGAATGTCAAACTACAACATTACTTTCAAGACAGCAAGAAACTATGTCAACTCAAGCCGACAGGAAATTAGGTAACTTATATTTTAAGATGTTTCAAGTCCACATGCAATTTCAGGATTTTAGTGTCACCTCTCGGAGTTGCTTGCTCTGCTACTCTGATGTCCAATTTCCCCATCTTCATCAGACCAGTCACAACACATGTTCCTTCTCGTCATCAGCATCAATCCCTACCCAATTGGTCAATGCAAAGAGGAATTCCTTGAAGCTGACTTTTCCACTGTTGCTCCAGTCCATTTCTTCTGCATTAGCAATAGGGAGAAACACGGAAAGAATTTGTTTCGTTAAAAAATATTGAAGGGAAAGTCATGAGCACCAGAACATCACCACCTAAGCTTTTTAAACTAAGTGCAGATGATTCAAGGGCTGATTTTTAACAAGAGTGTTCTTAGATGGAGTTAAAACTTCTACAACAGGCTGATATCCAGTAAGGTTGATAGTTTCACCAGAATCAGACGTCATTTCAACTGGGAGCCTAAACAGCAGCGTAAATGCCGACTTTAAATAATACTATAATAGTAGTATAAAAGGGGGGAGTTGGAACATACTGAACCGATTTCTGGAAATGCGTCCAGGGGATTTTTCCCAAGGAGAGGCCTCGTTGAGTGCCATTACCATCTCTTCCTTGTTCAGTTTCCCATCACCATTCTTATCAAGAAACATAAATGCTTCAACAATCGTATCAAAGGTTGCCTCCAGTTCAGGAGATCCCGTCCTTGAAATCTGGAGATGAAAAGAAGACAAAGTCACCAACAATCAGCAAGAATCTTGTAAACATGAAACCAAGAAGAAGAAAAAGAGGTATTACTGGATTGGAGATTGTTGTGGGTACAGAATGAGAATTGTCTGAAGAGTCCATCAGAAGATAGATGAGACATAGAAGAACCACAAACTCATTCAGCTGTATTCCTTCAATCCCATCCACATCACAAGCCTGGAAAAGATCTTCTATTTCTCTCTCGGTCAGATGGAGTTGCAGTTTGTTTAAGCATTTCTTTAGCTCCTCGTGATCAATTGTTCCATTTGAGTCCTCGTCTAAACAAATAAAATATGTGAAAAGTAAAAGGCCTGTGCTTGTCCATTAACTCTTTCACAAAAGTGAAAAATTGAAGAATAATATGGCGAATGAACAAAATTAACACTAGCGAGATTCACCATATTGATCAAAAACACTCTTGATGTTCTTTAATCCTTCTTTGAACTTCGGAAACCTCAAGATTATGCTATTAATTGACTTAAAAGTGTTAGGTTCAGAAGAGCCTCTTTTCTTGATGGCCTCCACCATTTTCTTTTCAAGCTTTGGATTTAGCCTCTTATACTTGCTAGATGTATTGCAACGACAAAGCATGCCTTGGAATTTGTCAGAGAAAAAAGACTTCAAAGAGGAACATAAGCAACAAGAACCTGAAATGACATGTGAAGGAGCTATGTTAGAGACATTAAATCAATTGAAAGATAATATTGGGGCAAGGATCGAAATGTTGTGAAGGTGGGGATATCATAGTTACCCTCAAATTTCAACTCATTTCATAGAGCGAAATCTTTATGGAGCACTTGATAATAGCTAATACACGAAACTCCTTGATTCATATGAAATAGGCAACGATTGCATGTGTTATTCTCCTAATGCAATTGAATGGATGTTGTTAATGCTACACAACAACTGTAACTTGAACTTGAGAGTCCTTATATGCAATAGTTACTCCACTTATACCAAGTTAGCCCATGAATAACTGTAAACTGAAACATTCCAAAGCACACCCCTAATAACCTGAGATACTTCTCACAGTGGCCTAGAATCTATTGCATTCTCCCACATCAACTGGGAAGTTCTAACATTTCCTAAGATTTTTCGGTAGACAGATGAAGGATTCTTAGCTTATGCTACGGAAAAGGAACCACTTACAGCTATTTTCCCTTAGGAACGTTATATCTGCTAACAGCTATGATCTTTCTAATGCATATGTCGACAAAAATGACAAGTCCAACATCGAAAAGAATGAATGCCTCCATGAGGATAACCTATGGAAACAATTGGTGAGATAACCTTGTCATGTCACGGTCGAAAAGTTGGTCCTACCACTCGCTTATAATCATGAAATCCAAAATGTTAGAGACATCAATCTTTCCCACAAATGAAGCATGATTCTTGATGAGATCATAAATTGAGAATGAGATCAAAAAGAATTAGCAAAAGATTGAAATTCGGAAAAATGATCTAAACGGTGATAAGAAATCCTCACTAAGAATCCCTCTACCAGGTAAGCCCAGACATAACTTGATGCATACTTTGGTCACGATTTCACCAAGAAAAAAGGTGTACACACGAAATAAGGCTAGAAATTTCTCAATTTTCACATCCATCAAAAACCCTATCACATCATCATCATTATTCAAACAATAAGATCATTTTTTGAGTAATTGAAAGCAAACCCATTGATATATATCTCATGCAAATCAAAAATTGGCAGTAGGAATCAAGAAATACAAAACGATACATACAACTCCAATACTAATAATAAACCCTACCAATACCAAGATAAAGGTTCTAAACTTTCAGTATTGATTTCAAATAAGTTAAAATTTCAACCCCATGAAATTGATCTTTTCAGTACCCAGAGTGAACAGTAATTCAAAAACTGGTTTCTATGAACACAAAAATTGAATTTCTTAAAAAAGAAAGAAAAGGGTTCACTGTAACAATGAAAAGACAATAGAAAAGACAGAAAGAAAGCTTGCCTGGTGATTCTTTCATGGCGTCTGATTTCATCCAAGTATAAAATCTGTAACAGTCTGTATCAACAAGTGGAAAGAGAGAGAGGGTGTGGTGGAAGGAATGGAGTGGAGAGGAGAGGGTACTCGAGTATTAAGTAGAGAAAGTGAGAGAGCAAATGAGGAAAAAGATGGACGACAAAGAGAATAGGGAAAAGTGGGTTGGTATACAATAACTAAATAAGCAAGACTGTGGGAGTATCTTTGGTGGTGGTGGTCACAATTTTTCTCATAAAGAGGACACATGCCCATGGATACAGTACCATCATTTCAACGAATATCCCCTGGTCTATGTTTTGGTCCTTTACGTGGGCACATTTTTTAGTTGCATGGTCAGAAACCAAATTGGGGGAGGATCATGCCATAGCCATACTAGACTTGTTTGTTTTTGACCATTTGGCTATATCATGACAACCTCATTTCCGGTGCACAAAAACAAAAATTACTTTCCTAAATTTTGAGATTAGGTTTTCAATATGAGCAGACAAAGAATTAAGATTTTCACAAAAGTCTTTCTGATTTATCTTCTTAATTGTTCTTTGTGCATCACTCATTGTCACGATCTGTTGTTCCTTCTTAGTGTCCCTCACATAGCCTTCTTAATAGCTCGTGTTGCTGCCTAATCTAGAGAGAAATTCTTTCTGCATCACTCAGTATCACGCCGTTCACGGAACCTCATTAATAATAACTTGTATTTCTTCTTAGTCTGCTGAGAAACAAAATATGTAACTTGTTGTTGTTAACAAGAATTGGTGCCCAGAATCTCTCAATATAAATCCCATTTCCTCTTTTGTTGAGGAGGTATTCCAAACCCCGTCACAATTAACCTTAATCTAATTATTAGAAGGAAGAATCCAGGTAGATTGATTCGAAGCAGCAGTTATTGCAGAGTTTTTCTATAGATATGGTTGATTTGTCAACACCGCCAACATTGATTTTGCTCTAGCCAAAATCGAATTTGGTTCTTCAATTTTTTTCATTGAATTTCTGCTAGTCCATAGTGACCAATCTATACAAGTAATCATCGGAAAAGTTTCATCTCTATTAGAATAATCTTTATATGGGTTCAGCTTCAGACAATAACTAACCTATTTAGCGAAGGTAAGATTTTGAAATTGAGAATTTGATATATTTATTTGGGACCATATTATGTTCAATTTTGAGCGTCAAACTAGTGAATGCATAATAGTTTCTTCTTTCATCTTGCATCTAGGGAAAATGATATCTAATATATGTATTTTCTGGTCTGGGATTATGAAGATCTCCTTTCAAAGACTTTGCATACAAAGAGTTTAACTCTTGTACGTAATTTCTGGGCCCATACTTTAATCCATAGATCAAAATTGGCAGTCTCCCATTGTAGAGAGACACTGATATGTAATTTTATTTGCCATGATTCGGCCAAACTCATAACAAAAGGTTCAATTTATTTATTCTCAACAATTAAAGCTCAATAAACAAAATAACACCGACTCTTATTTTTGCCAAGGTAGACTCTCAAAAGATTAATTGTATCCCTAAGCATAGATTATCTAAACAAAGCATAACCTATCTAATTGAATAACAACCAATTTAATCAAATCATAATTCTATTTTAATTAGTGCAAAAGTCAAATAGAGAATTAATTAAAATTACCCATGTATGAAATTTGTCTTCTCCGTCATGTCGTCCAGGTGATGGGTTCTAGCTCATCATGTTGGAAACACGCTCAAAATCCATTTTTATTGCTCAAAAATATGGTTACAAATGATGAACAAAGGAGAATGATGAAACCGGTTTTGCAATGCTTATAGGTGTTGCAAACACCGTTACAGCATCACGATAGAGATAAAGTGCTATACATGACGGCAATTGCGACCCACGTTCAGTAGTCGTTTTCATGTTGAAAAACGACTCGTCCCGGATAGTCCTGTTCTTCACGATCTTCAGGGCGCAAAGCAGCTATAAACGGTGATTCCCGCAACTTTGATTTTCTTGCTCTTCTCGCGTTCCTTTCCTCCCAAACTCTCCGTAATCCTTCCATGAGTCCTGACCAACCTTTTATACTCGACAACGGCAAAATATCACATTATAATTACGTATAATCCTCCCATCACTCTCAGATGAAGAAAATATATTTTCTTTCTATTTTTGTTTCTCACGCGCCGCCAAATTAAATATATCCTTGTTTATCTCTTACACGCTCCCGGTGGTTGCTCGAGCCAATAATCAAGCACATAACACGTTCAAAAACTTCAAAACCCAAGCAGACCCATGTACGTGTAAGTTTGCTCTGTTTGCTTCTCGGCAATTCTAGCCCAACTGGATCGAAACCAACTCCTATATCACCCCGTTAGGCCAAAAGGAAGATACCCACCGATTTTCGGCCCATTGAGTCTCATGGAAGAGCTTCAAATCCGCAACCCTAATTCGCCGGTGAAACCAAGCTTTTCCGCCAAATTTCGAATTTGAAATGGAGAAGATGAAGTCCCCTATCCCGTTGCAGGGGTGCGAATAGCAGTGCCTCCTTGGGGGTGCCCCTTAGCAATTGGGTTACCCCTTATCCAAAGACGAGAGTCCGAATAACACGTGTCTTCGGAGGTGCTCCGAGCAACTTTTCGAGCCGAATTTTCCAACAAATATTTATTTCCAAAAATACCTAAAAATGCATAAAAACACAATATTAGTACAAAAAATCGATTTCAACAATACCAAAGATCGAGGACAATTCAGACACAAAAAAATGTGTCTATCAAATACCCCCAAACTTATTATTTGCTAGTCCTCGAGCAAATTTATTCTAGAAAATAAAAATCATTTGAACCCCTAGGTGGCCCTAGTGGCGGAGTGTTGTCTCCGGAGGGTTTACCAGAGGTGTACCCGCAAAACCTTTACCTGCACCCTAGCTATCTACTACAGAACCTTGGAAGGCACTAAAGAATCTCCTTGGTTGGCATACTTATTGACTACAGGAGGAAGTACCCTGCATGCGAAATTCCAATTCTTTGTACACGAGTTTGCACTCAAGCATACTAAAATTCATATAAAGGACAGAGCTCTACTCAGATAGTCGCACTATGGACATCAATACCCTGAGTCAAAACTAATCACATGGATAGATCAAGAAGATGGATATAAAGAAAAACATAGATGATTTTGATGTTTACTAAGTGATTGGTGTTTCCCATATCTGTCTGAAGGCCTCCGCTAAAATGAACCTATCCTAATGGACTGAGATACTAGTCTGACTAATATCAACACACTGGCATATACAAGGGAACCAATGGTCGATAATCCTAACTCTAGGTCAACGCAACTGGCATATACAAGGGTTCCAGTGGTCGACTTTATTGAATTTATTCCGGTTGGTCTGATGCACTACTGGAAAAACAGTAATCTACAACTGTAACTTCACAACTCGTATATTTAAGGTTGTGAAAGGTGGTATGTTTGACAACTTTTGTCAAACAAAAGTTGTCAGTATAAAACGTCCAACTCTTAGGACCAAAGAGGAACAAAGAGTCGTGACGAGAATCAAAATCACAACGTTTTGTGAAAAGAGTAGTGACCACCTTTAGACTTTAACAACTCATCTCGTTAAGGTAGTGAATAACTATATGAAAACACTTATAAGGGTTGTTGAAGATAAAAAAAAAAAATCATTTGGAATAATGGTGTTTGAGAGATTCGAACACAAGCCAACTAGGTGTTAGCACAAGCCCCGAACCATCCTTCCTTCCTCTCAATATTGGTAGTTTTGTCCTATTTTTTTATTATTACTATCACAACCCTTATAGGAGTTGTAAAAAAATAAAAACTTGAAAAAAATGAGGAGTGAGGTATTCCAACCATCCTTTCACATTTAAATATATGATTATATTTTACATCTACTTTTATATATAAGAAAATTTCAAACGAGCCTTAAAAAAAAAAAGTCCAACAAATGCGCCACTTTGCTCGAAACATACAAGGCATTGTTAAATATAGATACGGTTAAACAACAAAGATAGCAAACCAAAAGTATAGAATGTAATATATAGAGTGATTTAAATCTACATTCTAGAGTGACAATATAACAAAACAAACCAAACTTAAAAGAATATTAACCTTTACTTTATTTATTTTCAATAAGGATAGTTTGGTCATTTTCACATTCTCCATAATATTTATTGCACTTATTTCCAATAAGGGTAATATGGTCATTTTCATGAAATTGTAATATTTAATTTACTTGATTTTCGATAAGGGTAGTCCGGTCATTTTTCACGGTCTCCATAATATTTATTGCACTTTTTTCCAAAAAAGGTAATATGGTCATTTTCACAATCAGAAGAATTACTTTACTTATTTTCGATAAGGGTAGTATGGTCATTTTCACGGTCTCCATAATATTTATTGCACTTTTTTCCAATAAGGGTAATATGGTCAATTTCACGATCTGTAAGAATTACTTTACTTATTTCTGATAAGGGTAGTATGGTCATTTTCACAGTCTCCATAATATTTATTGCACTTTTTTCCAATTAGGATAATATGGTCAATTTCACAGTCTGTAAGAATTACTTTACTTATTTCCAAGAAGGGTAGTATGGTCATTTTCACGGTCTCCATAATATTTATTGCACTTTTTTCCAATAAGGGTAATATGGTCATTTTCACAAAGTAACATTTACTATACTTATTTCGATAAGGGTAGTATGGTCATTTTCTGTCAGTCTCCATAATATTTATTGCACTTATGGTCATTTTCACAACCTAACACTTACTTTACTTATTTCCGATAAGGGTAGTATGGTCATTTTCACTTTGTCTCCATAATATTTATTCCACTTTTTTTCCAATAAGGGTAATATGGTTATTTTCACAATGATGTAAGAATTAATTTATTTATTTCCGATAATGATAGTATGGTCATTATCACGGTCCATAATATTTATTGCACTTTTTCAAATAAGGGTAATATGGTCATTTTCACAATCGGTAAGAATTACTTTACTTATTTCCGATAACGGTAGTATGGTCATTTTCACTGTCTCCATACTATTTATTGCACTTTTTCCAATAAGGGTAATATGGTCATTTTTTTATTTCTGATAAGGGTAGTATGGTCATTTTCACTGTCTCTATAATATTCATTCCACTTTTTTCCAATAAGGGAAATATGGTCATTTTCACAGTCTATAACATTTACTTTACTTATTTCTGATAAGGGTAGTATGGTCAATTTCACAGTCTATAACATTTACTTTACTTATTTCTGATAAGGGTAGTATGGTCAATTTCAATGTCTCCATAATATTCTGAAGGCATCTTACTTGTAAATGGATGGATTCATCGTTTTTACCAAGTTTCCGACTTATAGTAGTCCACTCCGCCACGTTTCGATCTTGAGCCAAGGTATGCATACATTATGCGTAATAGGGTTTGTTTAAGGTTTCGGGATATATGAAGGAATCTTACCTGTAAATGGATGATTGATCGTTCTTACCAAGTTTCCGACTTATAGTAGTCCACTCCCGGACAGTTTTGATCTCGGAGCCAAGGTATGCGTACATTATGCCAGAATAGGGTTTGTTTAAGGTTTCAGGGAATATTTCGAAGCAATCTTACTGTAAATGGATGGATTCATCGTTCTTACCAAGTTTCCGACCTATAGTAGTCCACTCCTACGGTGTTTCGATCTCGGACCCAAGGTATGCGTACTTTATGCCAGAATAGGGTTTAATTAAGGTTTCGGGGATATTATGAAGGAATCTTAACTGTAAATTGATGGACTGATCGTTCTTACCAAGTTTCCGACTTATAGTAGTCCACTCCCAGACAGGTTTCATCTCGGAGCCAAGGTATGCGTACATTATGCCAGAATAGGGTTTGTTTAAGGTTTCAGGGAATATTTCGAAGCAATCTTACCTATAAATGGATGGATTCATCGTTTCTTATCAAGTTTCCGACTTATAGTAGTCCACTCCCGCTGGGTTTCGATCTCTGAGCCAAGGTATGCATACAATAGGCTAGAATATGGTTTGTTTAAGGTTTCTGGGAATATTTGAAGCAATCTTACCTGTAAATGGATGGATTCATCGTTCTTACCAATTTTCCGACTTATATTAGTCCACTCCCGGACAGGTTTCGATCTCGGACCCAAGGTATGCGTACATTATGCCAGAATAGGGTTTGTTTAAGGTTCCAGGGAATAATTCGAAGCAATCTTACCTGTAAATGGATGGATTCATCGTTCTTACCAAGTTTCCGACTTATAGTAGTCCACTCCTGGGACAGGTTTCGATCTCGGACCCAAGGTATGCGTACATTATGCCAGAATAGGGTTTGTTTAAGGTTTCGTGGATATTATGAAGGAATCTCACTTGCAAATTGATGGATTGATCGTTCTTACCAAGTTTCCGACTTATAGTAGTCCACTCCCAAACAGGTTTCGATCTCAGAGCCAAGGTATGCGTACATTATGCCAGAATAGGTTTGTTTAAGGTTTGTGGAATATTTCGAAGCAATCTTACCTGTAAATGGATGGATTCATCGTTCTTATCAAGTTTCCGACTTATAGTAGTCCACTCCCGGCCAGGTTTCGATCTCGGAGCCAAGGTATGCATACATTATGCCAGAATAGGGTTTGTTTAAGGTTTCAGGGAATATTTCGAAGCAATCTTACCTGTAAATGGATGGATTCATCGTTCTTACCAAGTTTCCGACTTATAGTAGTCCACTCCTGATTGGTTTCGATCTCGGACCCAAGGTATGCGTACATTATACCAGAATAGGGTTTGTTTAAGGTTTCGTGGATATTATGTAGGAATCTCACCTGTAAATTGATGGATTGATCGTTCTTACCAAGTTTCCGACTTATAGTAGTCCACTCCCAAACAGGTTTCGATCTCAGAGCCAAGGCATGCGTACATTATGCCAGAATAGGGTTTGTTTAAGGTTTCAGGGAATATTTCGAAGCAATCTTACCTGTAAATGGATGGATTCATCGTTCTTACCAAGTTTCCGACTTATAGTAGTCCACTCCCGGACAGGTTTCAATCTTAGAACCAAGAAGCTTTGCATTTATCGATTACAATGATGTATCCTTCTAAGTTTGAAGTCCGAACCCTCTCGTGAGCTTCTTGGTTCATATTCGTATGCGGTTATACCACTTTTGAAGTTCGAATCAACACCGAGCTTCATATTTATCGATTTCAATGATGTATCCCTGCTAAGTTTGAAATCGAACCCTCCCGAAGCTTTTTGGTTCACGGTTGTATGTCGTTATACCACATTTGAAGTTCGAATCAACACCGAGATTCATATTTATCGATTTCGATGATGTATCATGCTAAGTTTGAAGTTGAACCCTCTCAGAGCTTCTAAGTTCATAATTTGTATGTTGTTATACCACATTTGAAGTTCGAATCAACACCTAAGTTTCATATATATCGATTTCGGTGATGTATCCTTCTAGGTTGAAGACAGAACCCTCCCAGAGCTTCTTGGTTCATAGTTTGTATGCCATTATACCACATTTGAAGTTCGAATCGACACTGAGATTCATATTTATCGATTTCAGTGATGTATCCTTCTAGGTTTGAGGACAGAACCCTCCCGAGCTTCTTGGTTCATAGTTTGTATGCCATTATACCACATTTGAAGTTTGAATCGATACTGAGCTTCATATTTATCGATTTCAATGATATGTCATGCTAAGTTTGAAGTCCGAACCTTCCTGAGCTTCTCGGTTCATAGTTTGTATGTCGTTATACCACATTTGAAGTTTGAATCAACACCTAAGTTTCATATATATCGATTTCGGTGATGTATCCTTCTAGGTTTGAAGACGTAACCCTCCTGAGCTTCTTGGTTCATAGTTTGTATGCCATTATACCACATTTGAAGTTCGAATCGACACTGAGATTCGTATTTATCGATTTCGGTGATGTATCCTTCTAGGTTGGAAGATAGAACCCTCCTTGAGATTCTTGGTTCATAGTTTGTATGCCATTATACCACATTTGAAATTCGAATCGACACCGAGATTCATATATATCGATTTCGTTGATGTATCATGCTAAGTTTGAAGTCCGAACCTCCCCAGAGCTTATTGGTTCATAGTTTTTATGCTTCTTGAATGTACGAGTGTGAACTAAAGCTACTTCATGACCTGTATGAATAGTAGAAATTACTTTGTGACCTATGTGACTAGTCGAAATTCAAAACGGAAGCACAAAGAGAAAGCACAAAAGCACAAAGAAACACACCAATTATCGAATTCACTTTTATTTTCCAGCTTCATTCTTATACATTTTTTGGATTTTTTTATATCAGAATGTCGATAACAATGTCCTAAATTTATTAATATTTTTTTGGATTTTTTTTTCATGTCGAAGGTTGATAATAAACCGAATATATGAGTTCGTATTAGCACAAAAAGAAACACACATGCTCTCAATCCGTATGAGCATCACAAATACAATCTCAACCGTCAGATTCTTCTCTAATCCGTATGAGTGGATCAAACGAAATCTTGTCCGTCCATAATTTTCATTCACCAAACCATGCTCAACCACTCGAACTCTTATCTGTTCTTCTGTAGATTCCTCTCTCGATTCCTCTTCTTCTCTCGATCATCACCGTCGGTGCTCATCACCACCGCTATTCTTCTCTCGATTCCTCTTCTTCTCTCGGTGCTCATCACCACCGCGGTTCTTTCTCGATTCCTCTTCTTCTCTCGGTACCTCTTCTTCATCATCTTTTCTCAATCTCTCTCGTTAACTCTCCCTTTCTCTCATCCGTAACAATCTCATCAAATCCGTAATCGAAACAAATTCTAATTAACCCCATCACCGATCGGGTAACAATCAACGAGAGATTAGGGGTTCGATTTATTGAAGTGTAGGGATTGATTCAGCCAAGAATCGAGAAGGGAAAGGAGAAGATGACGTTAGCTGAAACAACATCAACAAGTGCGATCTTATCAATGATCGTGGGATTTGAACTTCAGCTTCTTCTTCAAGTCATACGCCAATAAGATGGAGATTCAAGGGAATTTGGTGATTATTCTACAAATGACAACAACAATAAATTTGTGGGGTTTTATGTGACTCGAAATTAGGTCTAGTTCAATCTGAAATCGGAGAGGGTAAGTGCTCGAGATTAATGAAGCATGAGATGAGCCCCGATTTGGCTTATTGATTTTATTTTTTGGCTTATTGACTTGATTTTGTGTTATTCTGTTATTCGTAATAATGATGTGGGTTTTGGTTTTGAAGATTCTTTGTGAAGATGAGTATAGATTTGGTGATGAATGGATAGTTATGTAGTAGTAATTTGGTTTTGGGTTGGGTTTGAATCATTAAGATAAGCCATAAAATGTTGGACTCATAGATCTCGAACAACTACAGTCCGAACTTATAAATTTTGTGTCTTTTTTTTTTTGCTTTATTTATGTTTTAGTAATCAATTTCAAATGATTTTGATTATTGCTTTTCTTAATTTATCACGGTGAGTAAGATTTGGAATGGTATCTAACAACATCTTAGATATTTACAAGATGGGGTTCTTTGCTCTGCAGGTGTTAAAAATTGTTTTTGTTTTTCTTCTTCTTTGTTTTGAAATTGTGTCGATGATGAATACTTACGACTTGAGTATACTCAATCTAAGGATTGGGTTTTCGATCGGGCTTGAATAGGAAGAGCTGATGCCTCTATTTGATTTCTTTTGATTTTTTTTTTAAGTTATGTTTCGATTTTGAATCTATGTATGTGGATGATGAGAAGTTCAACTCTTTACATATCTATTAGCTCGCTTTTAGATTTTGATTGTTTTATTTTTAGTTTTTGACAATTCCATAGGAAATGTTTAAAATCCGTTAAATACAGATGCCATTAAAATAATTTTTTTGATTCATCTAGTTATACAATCATATATCCAACATGTAGTTGTTGGTAGATTGCTTGAGTTGAATGTACACGGTTGTGTTTATCCTCACTAAGGATAGTAGTGTGGTAAGAAAGAACTTATATTCTTGTTTCTTTTTGTTTGATAGTTCTCAGTAAGGAATTCAATTCCTAATGTTCTAATTGGAATGTATAGGTACAATTATGAATTTAGTTATGTGTTTTTTCAGAACAAGCATCCGGGTTGGAGTTGAGGCATAAAAGACTACTCTATTGAATTGGGTACTGGGTGTGCTAGAGATGGAAACCTAATTGTATTGGTTTTATATGCAAATAGATTGCGTGAATATAATTTTGTCGTGACTCAATAATAGTCTGCATCTTTTCACTCTTCTTATTTTAAGTATGACTACGTAAATCTGTCAGGTTGCATGACTTTCTGCTGCTTGCCATTGAAACATGCACTTTTTTTTCTCTTACTGTAAGAGTAGTTACTAGCAGTGTTCATGGTTCATAAAGGTAAGTTCTTTGAACATTACAGTTAGCTGTTCTATAGAGAGATTGTTGAACAATCATTGCTCGTGGAAAATTTGCAAACTGATTCATGTTCATCTACACAACTGAAATATACTGTTGACAAGGTATGCAAGAAGATATGTGCAATCAAAATCTATGCTTTTTCTTATGCATAAATGGCTAGTTCAAATTATTAGATAAAGAAGTACTGTGACTATGGTTAGATGGGATTGCAATTGGAATTGGTGCCATGTTGGTTGCAGTGAAGTCATAGGATATTGCAAGGCTGAGATGGTGTTTGTTGCAGCTTAGATGGAGTTTGGTGGTGTTGATGTTGGTTCAATACGTGCATCTATAGAAGACTTAGCCGGACTGGCCGAGAGAGAGAAGTGAACTGCAATGTTCAGGTGTATGCTCAAGTCTTTGAGTGCATATATACTGAAGTCCAGGATTCTTAGTTTGTCAAGTTTATGATATCAATCTCTCGTTTTTGTGTAAGTAACTAAATAATTTGTAGACATCTAGTTTCTCTATAGTTAACTGTTTGAATGTTGTAACATTGGTGGTTTACATATGAATGAATGCTGGTATTTTTAGAATGGTGTGACCAATTTCATTTTTTTTTTCACAAATGAAAAATAACCACAACTCCTATGAAAAGTTGCCAAAGAAGTGACTTGCAACTCAAACAAAAGTTGTCAAGGAGTTGTCATACAACTCTTCCCATAGTTGTCCAAGAACTGACATACAATTGTATCCATTGTTGTCGACGAATGTTCCACAACACAAACAAGTATAGTGTTGGAGTTATTTTCACAACCCAGGTAAGAGTCGTGTTAGGCACTAAGAGCAAATTTCGAACAACTTTGACAACTGACAAAAGTATTGTACAAAACTAAACTACAACTATGTTTACAACTCTTCTAAAGAGTTGTATAGATTTGAGTACTTTCTACAACCCCCCTTATGCAACCTATGGAGAAACGTTGTCGTACATGTACGACAACTGATTTTTGGGGTTGTAGATTACTGTTTTTCCCGTAGTGATGGTCTGGTCTCAATTTCTTTTTTTTCACTTTTTTTTTTCTCATCATTTTTTTTTTTTTTTTTTTTTTTTTTTGGTATCTCAATCACTCTAATTCACCCTAGCATTGGTAACAACTTGATTCGTGGGCCCCACCTAATCACTTAGAGAAACATAGTCTACAAAGAACAAAACAAAATAAAAACAGTGAAAAGGACTCAACGAGATTGGTGAAACTATCATGTTATTTCTAACACCCGAGCTCGTGCTTTTATGAATAGACTCTTTAGATGTTGCCATCTAATCAGATTGGTTCCTCAACTCCTACAACCAAAATGCTTCCATCCACTTAGATTGGTTAGTGCCATCCTTAATAAGCATAAATTTCTAGGCTCTGGAGTTTATTTATTGCAACTAACAAAAAGTTTCTCCCATACCCCAAAACTTAAATCTAACATTGTCCTCAATGTTCTAAAGATAAAATTAAAAGCATGAACAAGGAGAAACTGTTACCATTTGAAGTAAAAGAGTTAAGGAAAGATATTACCGTGTTGCAAGAGCATGGGTTACCTCCCAAGAAGTGCTAAGTTTAAAGTCTTCACCAGACATTGGAAAGGATTAGTCACCTCAAGAATCATATAGCAACAAATCAGGGAATAATCATGGTCATCTCGGATCAAAAAGTGCTAACCACAAGAAGAGGAGACTGCAACAGACCGGGGAAGATATCCAACACACCCTTATCTATCTTTTTGTTTAAGACAACTACATCTAGTTGTGGTTCGGGTTCAGCTCTATAAAAGGGTCTAGATAACAAATTTTCATGGGTTATGTTTCATTATGAGTTAGATCCGAATGTTCGTGTTCTAGAGTCCTGAAAAACTCAAATAAAAACTTAGAAGCACATAATAATAACCTCGAATAATTGAGGATCTTCTAAGTCAATCAGTTTTGACTTACACAGTTGACCACAGTAGTGGTCATTCTTAATCAAATGTGTCGACCCTAATCTCCTAAAGTAATTAGGTTTAGCCTCAAAACTTAATAATTGACACATCTGAAACTTATATGTTCCCACAATTGGTTGAAAAATATTTGGTGGGAAAACAAAATCAATCGTGGTATCATAGCTCGGGTTAACCACATCAACCGGAGGATGGGTTTCTAACAATCGAACTTCTTTATGGACACAACTAGGTCCAGGAAAAATGTATGAAGATAATCTTTTAAAATGGTTGAGGCACATATGTCAAGTCCCAAGTTAGGGACCTTTCTAAGAGTTAAGGTACATGGAGAATGATAATCACCCCCAAACTTAGAGTTTTCAAAGTGTCTCTAGAAAGACTAGTCACAACTTCCCTAATTTCAAGGTCATCTAATTCCTGAAAATGGTCAATTGATTCTTCTAAGTCAGGTACATCCTCACTCATATCTACGAGTTCATTTTCTTTTTCTAAGTCTATTGTTTCTAAATCGCTAGACTCAAAATATACTGTTCCTCTAAACCATCCTTGGCTTCGTAATCAAAAGGAAATACTACATCGTCTAAAACGGGGTATCTCTAGTCAAATCCTCATCCTTTTGAATAGGTGAATAATTATTAAAATTATTTGGATTTGAACTAGAAATAATATTATCGTTATAAAGCTCAATTGGGGTAACAATTTCTTGATCACTATGCCTATTTATTTCAAATTCTTCATCAACACTATCCTCATCATAATCATCATTATAATAATATGAAAATGGTTGAACCTCATCTAGACAAGTCTTGTTACCAATTTTATCCTCGTCATCTTGATTATGTAAATAACTATCCTCATTTTCAGGGGTACTATTGGAAACACTAAGATTATCTCGAGCAGTTCCGTTCGGGCCTCAAACAAAAGCTTTCGAATCGACTCATATGACTTCATTATGGTATCGTGACTCGACTCACATGACTTCTTTAATGTATCGTGACTCGACTCACATGACTTCCTTATTGAATCTAGGAAAGAAATTTCACTCGTTGCATTGCTTTCATCCATAACTAAGTTATTCATTTCTACAAACTTACGTGTCGTCTCAGCTAACTTATGTGTTGACTCTATTAGAAAGGAATTTTGCTCGTACGACCGGGTGGCGTGTGGATAGTAATTGGGATCACCATGGTATGACCCATAACCTTCAAAAGTTTGGCGTTCCCAACCACTATTCACACTATGGTCATAAAAAGAGTGATGTCCAAATTGTTCAGATTGGATATTCATATTCATTGTGATGGCTATTATAATACCAAAGTTTGACATCTTAACTCGCAAGGGAATTCTACACAAACACAAACAAGGCTGACTCGACCACAACAAACCTACTGATTTCTAGCAAACAAAAAGCATGATGGCTCCACTTAGATTGTTTTCTAGACCAGCTTCTAATCCTTCGAAAGGGAATTCGTTATAACTGAGCAAACCCCTCTGGAATCAATCCGAGTTTAAGTAAGTTGAATAGAGGCGAGGGAAGCTGTGTGGAGCTTTGATACCCAAGGCCTCACCGCATTACAAGGCGGCGCAGTCACGCATTCAACTCACAGAAACCATCATGAACTTCGAAGTATGCTCAAAAGAGTAACCAATATTTTTCGAACGACTTTCCTATTAAGCTCGTTACCCTATCGGTCTCGTTCTATTCAAAATTTTAGGCTTAGGTTCGTGTTTGGTTTTGTTTTCCTAAGGCGGGCAAGAAGAGAACGGTGATGAAATCCGAACCCTTATCTTATATGGCCAGTCCTTGCCGTTTTCAATACCTCAACATATATGCATACAAAATCATCCAGTAAACCCGCTGACAGGGGATTCGCGGGTGTTTAGAATTTTTACCTCCCGTTCCAGACGGGGATGAACCGTTGAAGTCGACTCGGCCACGACTCCTATGTCATGTACTCTAACCCGAGGGGCCGAGACGATATCGTAATCGTCGTCCTTCCTCGTGCAGGTTTATATTTAAATTACCCTTCCTTAGGGTTTAAAATTAATAATGTCCGATAGTCCAAAAAAAGTCCAAAAATTAAAAAGTCCAAAAATAGAAATTACAAAAATAATTACCTAATTACAGTTTCTAAAAAAAAATAAAAATAATTACACTATATACAAAGTTTTCTTCTTCACTTCGTTCGGATCTCTCTTTTCTTTCCTATTTTGGCTTTGCTTTTATTTTCAGCACTTTCTCTTTTTCTTTCGCTCCACTCCAAATCTGAAAGCAAACAGAAATACCAAACCGCGTAAAGAAGAACAAAAATAATAATAAAAAAATAAAACCTAAAAACAAATCTATACACAAGTCCGCGTCGGCGGCGCCAAAAATTGATGTGACTCAATAATATTGTAGAAAGTGGTAGTAAGGTTGTCGTTCACTCGGACTTGATGAGATTGATTTTTAAGAATTAATAAAAGAAAATAATAAAAATACAGAATATATACAATTTATGTCACAAGACGGAGAGATGTCTTTGGGACTCAGGATTCGGCCAAACTCATAACAAAAGGTTCAATTTATTTATTCTCAACAATTAAAGCTCAATAAATAAAATAACACCGACTCTTATTTTTGCCAAGGTAGACTCTCAAAAGATTAATTGTATCCCTAAACATAGATTATCTAAACAAAGCATAACCTATCTAATTGAATAACAACCAATTTAATCAAATCATAATTCTATTTTAATTAGTGCAAAAGTCAAATAGAGAATTAATTAAAATTACCCATGTATGAAATTTGTCTTCCTCCGTCGTCCAGTTGATGGGTTCTAGCTCATCATGTTGGAAACACGCTCAAAATCCATTTTTATTGCTCAAAAATATGGTTACAAATGATGAACAAAGGAGAATGATGAAAACCGGGTTTGCAACAGATTATAGGTGTTGCAAACACCGTTACATGCATCACGATAGAGATAAAGTGCGGTTGTCACGACATAGCTGCGACCCACGTTCAGAGTCGTTTTTCATCGTTGAAAACGACCGTCTCCGGATAGTCTGCTTCTTCACGATCTTCGTGGATGCGGCGATAGAAACGGTGATTCCGCAACTTTGATTTTCTTGCTCTTCTCGCGTTCCTTTTCCTCCCAAACTCTCCGTAATCCTTCCATGAGTCCCACCAACCTTTTTATACTCGACAATGCAAGGCAAAATATCACATTATAATTGCGTATAATCCTCCCATCACTCTCAGAAATGAAGAAAATATATTTTCTTTCTATTTTTGTTTTCGCACGCGCCCGCCAAATGAAATATATCCTTTTTATCTCTTACACGCTCCCGGTGGTTGCTCGAGCCAATAATCAAGCACATAACACGTTCAAAAAAACTTCAAAACCCAAGCGACATATGACGTGTAAGTTTGCTCTGTTTGCTTCTCGCGGCAATTCTAGCCCAACCGGATCGAAACCAACTCCTATATCAGCCCAAGTTAGGCCAAAAGGAAGATACCCATTTGATTTTCGGCCATTGAGTCTCGCGGGAAGAGCTTCAAATCCGCAACCCTAATTCTCGCCGGTGAAACCAAGCTTTTCCCGCCAATTCTCGAATTTGAAATGAGAAGATGAAGTCCCCTATCCCGTTCAGGGTGCGAATAGCAGTGCCTCCTTGGGGGTGCCCCTTAGCAATTGGGTTACCCCTTATCCAAAGACGAGAGTCCGAATAACACGTGTCTTCCGGAGGTGCTCCGAGCAACTTTTCGAGCCGAATTTTCCAACAAATATTTATTTCCAAAAATACCTAAAAATGCATAAAAACACAATATTAGTACAAAAATCGAGTTCCAACAATACCAGCACTGAGGACAATTCAGACACAAAAAATGTGTCTATCACCATATTTAGCATGATCACATATGCTTTCATCTCTAATAGGAAGGTGTTGGTTAAAATAGTTACCGCATACATAAATCAAAGCAAACTAGTTTTCTTTCTTTATAAATTTTAACTAGTCGATAAAATTGGTTGTTGTATGTCTAAGTTACTTTATCTACAGATCATTCACAATGATTACATAGGTAGCACATACTCATTTCTTACAAGTAGAATACTCATTAAAATGACAGGGGCAATAAAACAAACATGTGATATGCATACTCAAATTCTTCAACTGTACATAACAAACTCAACTTAAAACAAACTTAATATTTGACTAAACCTGTAGAGCAGTATTGCAGGAAGATTAGGGAATCAAGATCATTCAACATTCATGCAATTTAATTCATGCTAAATATTACATAATTACTCCAGCCTATTATATATGCAACAACAACATTGAATACAAAACAATAAGAATAAAAGTAAATTAAATAAAGATACATAATGCAAACTTAATAACCGAGGCGAGGATCACTCTTTCCTTGAAGCGTAATTTACCCTGTATACATATGCTGAACATTTAATGGTAAAGGTTTCCCAGGATACAACGGTTACCTTTTGGAGTAGCACACCACTTGAATACTTCGAAAGCAGGCGAACGCAAGATGAAGAACAAACTCTTTGAATTCTAGAATCCTAAAGATGAATATTTTTAGGTGAAGAAGAATGGGTACATAATTGGGATTTATATTTTGTTTGCACCTCTTCGTATGGGACAAACGTCGTATTCACAAAATGATCTCTCATGGGGTAACTGGATACTAGACATACTAGTTTTATGAAAAATGTTTTCCCCCACAATTCTTGTGTATCCAGTAAATTGAGACTTTATCATTTATTCCAATGATACTACTTTTTTGCACCATAGATATTTTCTTTTCATAGCAGTTTGCAGAAACGAAGCCGAAAGAATGCCTAAGATTGATCCAAGTTTCTGTCAGTTTATATTCAGACTTCTCAGTCTGGTCATTATACCTTTTAGAACCAATTAAAGTGATTTAAGACGTGACTCCAACCCAAATCCTATGACTCTTGGACTGACTTGAAACACCCATTTGTCTTGCGAGAATTTGAAATCAGAACTTACCATTGCGCATTTGCGATTTTTTGGATAATTATAAATTTTGATTCTAAAACTTCCATATTTTTCGCATTGTAATTCCGATTTAGACATAGCCAAAGTATGATTTTGAGAAGACATCTTGAGCTACATATTTTGTTTTTACTATGGAATCAAAGGAGTCATAGAAAAACTACAGAGCCACTTTGAAACATGACTTATAAGTCCTATTTTACAAATTTTTCAGACACCAGACTCACTTTGTAAAATTCAGAAAAAATACTTGTGTCATTTCAAAAATTATAAAAGTTTGATAGCACGATTATCAAGATAGTGATACTCGGTTAAAAATGGGTGAAAAAAATTGTTTATAGAACATGAGATTTATCTAAATCTTCTCCAACTGTGCAAATCATATCTTTTAAGCAGTCTTAACTATCGCAGTGGGGTTTGCGAATTCAGATCTAACACAACCTTCACATTTGCATTATATCTATCAAACATATTCCATATTCATGAATTCCCTTTACGAAATATAACGAACATGCCTAACTTCATGCAAACAAAACAAGAGTTGAAAATGTAAGCGAAAGAATAAATTTTATTAATCAGAAATTAAAGTCACTACATTGTCTTTATTATACCTCCAGCCTTATTCCTTTCTTACATACATATTGTTCTTTGATAATACAAAGTTATTAAATAGATATTATAGTCATCACATTGGCCTTAAATATGTCTGCATCCAAACATCCCTTTCCTACATAGGTATCGTTCTTTGAAAGTACAAAGTAAACTCCCCGAAATCAAGTTTTTTGCAAATGTCAGGAACATGTAGTATATCTTTCAGTGTAACTTTCTTGCCGGAAGTGAACTTTAGTATTACATTTCCCTTGCCTTGAACCACTGACCTCGCAACATTACCCATGTATACAGGTTTTCCATTCTCAATAGTTTCATAAGTAGAGAACATGGAACGATCAAAATAGACATGTCAGGTTGCTCCTGTATTAGCCCACCAATCTGTGAATAGCATACAAAATTAACTTTTGAAATGACAGAGGTCATGGTTTTCTCATTGGAGCAAAGAGTAGAACTCAAGTTCAGGTTTTGAAGACCATAAAAAAGAGTAGCAATCATATTCAGTTCTTGGTCGTCATCGTCAAACTTCTTTTACTTTTTGCTGGAGTTCTCATTCTTTAATCGACATTCTTTGGCGTAATGACCTTTTTTTCATAGTTGTAGCATTCTACATCACTTTTCTTTTTCTTCGACTTATTTTTGATTGAACTGTATATCAAAGGTTCTTATATATTTAGGATTTGTGAATTTTGCTTTATGTTGTTTGTTATTTATAGTTTATCTTTTAATTATGTCAATGAAAACATCCACATTGTAGTGTTCTGTCTTGGCAAAAACGATTTTTCTTTACACACATATGAGACAGATTTTTGTGAATAAGTTGAATTAATGCACATATTAAATACATTAAGATAATACGGATATACTTGCCATGATTTTGTTGCAAATTATTATTAATTCGTCATTTTCTTTTAAACTATTACTAGTTTGAAACCCGTGCTATGCACCGGGACTACTGGAGTTTTTTTTATATTGATGGTTTATATCCACTGAGGCGGGGCTTCGCCCCGCCCCGGTCTCAATAAGAGTTCAAATAGGCTAATATAAAATTACCATCCAACGAATTGACAATTAACAAGTAAAACTATGTAATTGTAAATTTCTAAAAATCAAATGTGTAATATTATTCTATTCTAAAAATCTGACATGATTTGAAAATTAATTTCAAGCAATCGAATAAAGCAGTAACCAATAAACTAAAATAAATAAACCTAAGTAATCTCAAAAGTAAAATAGTTTAACTATAAATATTAAAGCGTAATTAGTTTTTTTAGTATTTTACTCGTGCTACATACCGGGTATGATGAGAATTGATCCCATTTGGTGAGGCGGGTTTTCACACAAGACTGTTTAAGAAGGGGTACCAATTAAAAATGCAAGACACCAATTATCATTTAGTAGATTAAATGTTGGAACTAAATTCACCAATTACAAACTGTTTAAACTTTTGGAGATTAAAAAATCCTTTTAAAGAAAATAAAATTGAAACACCAACCTTTGGAATCAGTAAACTTCATGGCATTGCCAATATCAATACTCTAAAAATTATTCGTAAGGCTAGATTTGAAGTTTGCTACTCAAAGTAGCACTACACCTACCATTATTCTTGCTAGATTTTAGAATACATATTTCTTGGCTAATCAACTTTTGCAACTTAAGAGTAAAGAAACAAAGTCGTAATAATATTCTACCTTAAAATCCTAATAACGACTTCCAGTTCTGCTAAATCATGTTTGTACTTCACCCTCTATACACTCCACCATCCGCCTTACGTACCATATCACATAATTCTGTTAAGAATCAAGCAGCCAACTCAACTGCTCTTTCAGACTCCAACTCACCTCAGTAAAAAAAAAAAATTACACTCACTATATAGTTATATCAATAGTGGGTATAAGAGATACTAAAAAATAATAATATAAAATATGTTGAAAAATAGTGCAAAACATATGAAGTGCTTCCCGTCGAAGATGATGTAATCAAAAAAATGTACTGACATGTTTTTATTCAGAAATCATATATTAGATATCTTTAAAAAATGATATCAATATTAAATATATTGAAAATTCTAAATAGTGCAAAGAATATGAAGTCTTCTCGTCGAAGATGTTGTAATCAAGAAAATGCACCGATATATCTTTCTTCATAAATCATATACTTGTGTTAAGAACCAATAAGCGACCAAATCAATTGCTCTTCCAGGATTCAACTCTTAATAATGAAACGAAAAATGACGCTCACTATATGGTTGTATCAATATATGATATCAAAGATACTATAAAGAAAACATAATGTTAATAAAAAAATAAAAAAACGGCCAATTATACATAATGAAAAGCATATGAAGTGCTTCCCTTCGAAAAATATGTAATCAATATATCTTTCTTCAAAAATCATATATTTGAGATACTAAAAAAATGATATCAACGTTAAATGTATTACAAACTATAAATAGTGCAAAGCATATGAAGTGCTTCCCGTCGAAGATGATGTAATCAAGAAAATGCACCGATATATCTTTCTTCATAAATCATATACTTGTGTTAAGATACAATAAGCGACCAAATCAATTGATTTTCTAGGTTGCAACTCTCTATAATCAAACGAAAAATCACACTTAATATATGGTTGTATCAATGTATTAGAGACACTATTAAGAAAAGAAATACTTGGATAATATTAATAAAAAAATAGATTGCCAACTCTACATAGTGAAAAGCATATGAACTGATTCCTGTCGGAGAATATAAAATCAATGCAAAGTACTAATATATCTTTCTTCAGAAATCATATACTTGCGTTAAGAATCAAGCAGCCAACTGACCTGCTCCTCCAAACTCCAACTCCTTATAGTTAAATGAAAAATCACATGACTATATAGTTGTATCAATATCTAATATTAGAGATATTTAAAAAAAAAATATTTTAATATTAAATAGTTTGCTAACTCTAAGTCGTACAAAGCATATGAAGTGCTTCTTGTCAAGGAGATGCACTGATATATCTTTCTTCAGAAAATCATATGCTTGCTTTAAAAATCAAGAGGCCAACTCAACTAATCTTCTAGGCTCCAACTTCTTGTCACTAAATAAAAAACTACACCCACTATATAGTCGTATTGATATACGACATTAGAGACACTAAAAAACACACAAATTGACATAAAATATATAGTTAACTCTAAATAGTGCAAAACATATAAAGTGCTTCCTGTCAAAGAAGATGTAATCAAGGAAACACATTGATATATCTTTCTTCATGTAATCAAGGAAATACAACCAGTACTACGCACCGGGTCCGATGGGAATTTTTGATTTGGTGTGCCCGGTACCGTCACGATGCATCTAAAAACTCCAATATATCTTTCTTTATTAGTATGATTACTTTTACTGGGTAGCAAAATTTGATACACTTTGATAATCCAATATAAGGATTTTTTTCACCAGTTTTATTATATTTTTGTTGGCTAAAATAGATTTTTTTTTTTTTTAATTATGGAATTTTATCGGCTCAAATTAATATTCTTAATTATATAGAATGAACTTGGACGATCTAAGTGACGAACTCAAAAATTCAACGGTCCGTGATTTTAAAGAACTTTGTTTACGTGGTGTAAGAATACGAAATAAAATCTCAACCAATAAGGACTAAGAGTTTCATTAACCACCCAAAAGGAGGGTAAGCGCTTCCTTTGAACTTGGAACCAGAGATAGAGCCCGTTTTATAAAAAATTAACGGACACTAAATATAAACAGTTTTTAGACCAATCATAAGCCATGGTTTCGTGGACCGCATGTGGGAATAAAGATAAGTGCAACTTTAAACGTGGTCCTCAGCTATAAATACCCCTTATAAAAATAATTTGGTATCTCACAGGTTGTGTAATAAGCCATCTTCTTTTAAAAATAAAAAATGACTGCAAAGATTGTCTATCAACATGATTAGTTGTGCTTAAAAATTGAAGCATATGTTCTACGACCGGTTAAGAAAATGTAAGGAAAAGAGAAAAGTGTTCCTTTATTAATGAACTCAAATGTTCAGGAATTAGAGAAGACCGAAACTTGATCTGTTTATCTTAAAACATTGAAACCAAAATTTCTGTGCAAATATATTATGTATTAATAGAACAAATAGATCTCACTAAAACATTTGTGCCCAAACAAAGATAAAGGTTACTAATGAGAAAAAAATTAAATAAAGATGTAGTGAACGATTATAAAGTAGGTCAGAATGAGGGTTCGTGTATAGAACTTCCCGGATCTATAATAATATTTGCAGCGGGGAAATGTTTTGAACCATTCTTTAAAGAAATAAAATATATAAATTCGTCTTAATGCTTTGAAGTATTGGCTGGAAAATTCCCTTATTTGCACTCGATTTACCCGTAATCTTTTCTCCATCTACAATCTCCATGCGAGGTTTTCCAATTAAATATCAACTGGGATTGGTGGGGGTGTTAGCAACTCCCTCCGGCTCATAAGACCCGTCTATGAAACCTAAAAAAACCAAATACAACAACAATCATTAGATATCTTTAAACCACAGAAAGTCATCTAGTTAAAAAGCCTCTACTTTATGCCAGTATCAATAAGGTCCCGTGTAAAATGAACGTGATTTCAAAAGAGCTATTCTCAGTTTCTATGCAACACCGGGAACAAACAACAAACAAAAGAAATTCAAAACTTGAGTTGACATATTTATGTTACAACTTCTTTTAGTACTTTTGTTAGTGAGCTAAAACATACCTTGTCCAAACTATGCCCTAGCAACTCAGAATCGCAAGTTCATTCATTTCATATATCAATGGAAATATTCAATATCCCCATATATACCATTTTTTTACATAAAGTATTTAGAAGCCTGAAAAAAGGAAAAACATCCTTATATAGGAAACAAAGATTGCATAAAGGCCGATAACTACCATTTATCTGATTGCATACTCTTAATGAATGCCAAAGTAACACACTTTAAAATTAAATGGAAGAATATATCACGAGTGCAATTTTGTGCACACTCCTTTAAAGAGTGTGCACGTAACAAATGGATTCCATTGGTTGTTGAAAATAAGCCGTTAACTACTTAAGTAAATTAACTTTTTATTCTTTTTAATATAATTGAAATTATATAAAAGGCAAGGTTTAAATACATGATATCTCCGTCCTAAAATGTAGGTTCTAATTATGGAAATTTGTATTTGACTTCTTAATTAAAAAGGTTGTCTGCAACCATTAGAAAAGATACGGTTTGGCAAGTAGAAGATGATTCGAAGAAGGCACAAGAGGCTGCTGCCATGGCGATTGAGAAGGAGGTGTATTTATAAAAATTGAACCGATATCTTTTTGATGGGTATTCGTAGTGTTAACGGTACATATGAATTAGTGCAGTATTAGTTCAATTCTGGAGCAGTTATTGTATTGGCATCTCAAGGCATTAGCTACTTTCCTGATTTTGAGCTTTAAGATCTTCAGAAACAAAATCAGACAACGCCCAAATATGTACAATTGTTGATCCAACGGCATTTATATGCATGTGACACTTTAATATAATGAAGCATTGTATAACTCCATTAGCCTAAGAACAACTATGAACAGTTAATCGAGATTGACATACAAAATGCTATTGTAAAGGTGATTCGATTAAGGTGCATTTTGAACAGTAAAGTAATATTTGATGAAGCCCACTAAAAGAGATCTAAAGAAGTATAATAGAAGATAGAATTTGTATCTCCTATGAATGCCCTGATGGAAGAAACAAAATGTATCAAAATGAATAGTTGCTCGATTGCTCCTCATAATCTTCATTGCAGCAATCCTCTTTGCGGCATATTTGATAGACTTTGAGGGATTCCATTAAACCAAAAACCATTTGATAATTTCTAACATGTTATGATTATCACGTTTTTTACAAAAACGAATTTCCAATTTTACAACCCCTAGATTTTAGGATGAATTAGATAGCGTTTATGAATTGTAATTGATAAAAAATAAAAAATAAAATAATTTCAATATTTAGTTGACGGTTTATTCTTAACAACCAATAGAATCCATTTGTTTCGTGCACACTCTTTAAAGGAGTGCGCACAAAATTGGACTCAATATATCACACACAATTATAAATTTAAGATGGATTAGGATAGTGATGATATCATTCTTAACCTATATTTATTGGATTTGTTACCTTCTAATCACATATTAGATTTTTCAAGATGATCATAATAATTATTCATAGATTTTTTACCTTAAAAATAATCTAAAAAATATAAATATGATTTTTTTACCCCATAAACATTTTTATCCGATTTTCTGGATTTTTATCATGAATATTCGAAATTAAGATAATACTAATATTTTATTATTTTTTGGATATTTATCATAACTACTCGAAAATTAATGTTTATGGGTAAAAATCGTTTCTGCCGATTTCGGTAAATTCGGTAGGTGAGTGAGAAACTGGTTCAAACCCTAAACAAATGTGCTGCACGTGAGCACTTTATAGATTCGAGAGATCAATCTGTACAAGTCCGGCTTAAACCAAGAAATGGCCGTTCCGAGATTTGCTTCGGTCACAAAGTGGAGGAGAAGGGTTGATTTGGGGAGGGAAGCAAAGAAAGGTGTTGAGACCAGAACATTACCTGGGAGAGTAGTGTCTCGACTTGTATCAGAAAGTGAAAGCTTTGGAAGCTTGCAAGAGATGAAAGCTTTTGGAGAGCTTGCAAAGTTGCCTTTTCTGAGAGTGTAGTATTTTTCTCCTGACCGAGACTTGTTGTCTGGTGGAAATAGGTAAGACCTATTTATACAAGTCGAGATTGAAACGTACCCTGGTCTCATGAAGGAAGAGAGTAAAGGGTGAAATAATGGGAGGAGGTGGTAACCGCATGGTGTTAATGGGTGAAAACGTTTTCACCATTATTTCCTCATTTATTTGACCGCTTTATTCCTTTTCACGCTTTCTTAATGTGAGCGTAGTGTACGCTGCAAGCTGTGACCGCCAAACCAAAACCCTGGAAAGCATCCCCCAGTTTGTGTTGATGTCTCGTTGGTTGCACCTTGAGTGCAAGTGGCAATGCCAGAGCTGCTAGTGGCGTGTGTGGCATGTGCCAATGGCATGTGCGGAATGCCTTGGTGGTAGGTTGCAAGGTTTGCAAGTTAGGCTACCAGCGTGTGTGTTTGGCATGTGCCAATGGCATGTGCGGAATGCCTTGGTGGTAGGTTGCACGGTTTGCAAGTTAGGCTACCGTGCGGAATGCCTTGGTGGTAGGTTGCACGGTTTGCAAGTTAGGCTACCAGCTGTGTGTGTTTGGCATGTGCCAATGGCATGTGCGGAATGCCTTGGTGGTAGGTTGCATGGTTTGCAAGTTAGGCTACCAGCGTGTGTGTTTGGCATGTGCCAATGGCATGCGTGGCCGTTAGGGCCGTGGCCTTGGTAGGAAAAGCTACCAGCGAGCATGTTGGCATGTGCCAATGGCATGCGTGGCCGTTATGGCCGTGGCCTTGGTAGGAAAAGCTACCAGCGAGCATGTTGGCATGTGCCAATTGCATGCGTGGTCGTTAGGGCCGTGGCCTTGGTAGGAAAAGCTACCAGCGAGCATGTTGGCATGTGCCAATGGCATGCGTGGCCGTTAGGGCCTTGGCCTTGGTAAGAAAAGCTACCAGCGAGCATGTTGGCATGTGCCAATGGCATGCGTGGCCGACTTGGCCTAGGTTGCATGGCTTGTAAGCCTAGGGCGCTACATTTGGCATGCGCCAATGGCATAGCGGCTTGGAAATATGGCTTGTGGTACGTGTTGGCATGTGCCAATGGCACGACGGCCATGTTGACCTAGTTGCGCGCTTTGCAAGCCTAGGGCGCTATATTTGGCATGTGCCAATGGCATAGCGGCTTGGAAGTATGGCTTGTGGTACGTGTTGGCATCTGCCAATGGCACGTACGGCCATGTTGACCTAGTTGCACGTTTTGCAAGCCTAGGGCGCTATATTTGGCATGTGCCATGGCATAGCGGCTTAGTTTGGCATGGTTGCCAATGAGTGCGATATGTAGTTTGGTTTTGCGTCGCTGCCATGGTGCGCGGTGTGCGGCTTGGTTTTGCGTTGTTGCCATGGTGCCGTGCGCGGCTTGGTTTGGCATTGTTGCCATGGTGCGCAGTGTGCGGCTTGGTTTGGCATTGTTGCCATGGTGCGCAAGCGTGTGCGGCTTGGTTTGGCATTGTTGCCATGGTGCTAGGCAGCGGCTTGGTTTGGCATTGTTGCCATGGGTGCCAGCAGCGGCTTGGTTTGGCATTGTTGCCATGGTGCGCAGCAGTGCGGCTTGATTTGGCATTGTTGCCATGGTGCGCAAAGATGCTGCTTGGTTTTGGAATTAGGTTCCGTGGTCGAAAACCCTAACTGCATTTTGAAAAAAAAATACCCTATTAATTATTTACACCCGAGTTAAATGCTCTTAGTTAATGTGTTGCGGGTAACACTAGGTCATGGGGTTTTACGATTTTACCCTTGTTTAAAAACCACCATCAACATTAAGTCCCCCGCTTAGCATGGAACAGGGGCTTTGTCATGGGGTAAGCATAAGATTGTGACAAACTATCAACAAAGAAACCGTAAAGAGAATTGAGGAGGCTTGTCCGACCTTTTATAAATAGGATTTGGAACCCTTTCCTCCGGTAGTTTTGCACAAACCGGGAGGCTAGCACAATTGGTGGGGCCGGCGCAGCTTGGGCGACGTTGGGAAGTTGGCGTGAGTCGGGAAACTGAGTGTGTTAGCTGGTGGGACCGGCGCAAGGTGTGCGTGCTTGCAGGCGTGACTTGGGAAATTGAGTGTGCTGGCTGGTGGGACCGGCGCAAGGTGTGCGTGCTTGCAGGCGTGACTTGGGCGGTCATTGGGAAGTTGGTGCGATTGGTGGGGCTGGTGCAATTTGGGCGACATTGGGAAGTTGGGCGCCCTTGTGGGCCCGCTTCTTACACGCACGATTTTGGTAAAAGGAAATCCTTCCCTATTTCAGAATCCTCACGCCTATGTATATAAAGTCCTTTTCTCCCATCTTGCACTTTCATCTTTTCGTCCTTTCTTACCAGCGACAGAGTCATAAAGAAGAACCAGCTTCCAGGTATGTCTTCCAGTACTTCCTTTTTATGTAGGTGTAAACCCTAGGCGTTTTTCTTTGCGCATATAATTTCCTGGCGTGTCTTTTGTAGAAAATATTGTATGTATGCAACCAAGGGAAATACTGCATATATTATTCGAACCCGTAGGAAAGTGCTCCATATATTATTTTGAACCCGAAGAAGGTTGCTGCAGACGCACTTGAGCCCGTATAAAATACCGCGTATATAATTTTGAACCCTGAAGAAAATATCATGTGTGCAGTCTTGAACCCGTAGAAATATTGTACATGAATCCCGAAGAAGAATACTGTATATATGCTCCATACGACTTCGAACCCGCAGGAAATATTGTATATATGATTTTTTCGGCCCTGAAAGAAATACTGCGCGTGCAGTTTTGAACCCGTAGAAAAATGCTCTATATAATTTTGAACCCGAAGAAGGATACTGTAGGCACACTTGAACCCATATAAAATACCGCGTATATAGTCTTGAACCCGAAGAAAATTCTGCGTATATAGTCTTGAACCCGAAGAAAATATCACAGATATAGTCTTGAACCCGAAGAAAATATCGCGTATATAGTCTTGAACCCGAAGAAAATTCTCGTTGTGATATAGTTTTGAAACCGTAGAGAATACGCTCCTCCTTTTTTTTTTTTTTATTATTTCGGGTTTTCCTTTTTGTTGGGCGGTTATGTGTCGTGAGATAATTTTGTTTTTTTTTTTTTTCTTTTGTGTGTCGTGTATCTTGTTACTAAGTTGTTATTAAAAGATGTTACCTGGACAAAATTTCGCTTCCTCAAAGGATGTCCATAATTCCAAACCAAACACGGATGATGAGTTCTTCGCCAAAAACTCGTCTGCCTTCGGAAAAATCACCTGTGTTTCGTGCCCAATTTTGTTAACCGGTGGTGAAGATGAAAGGAAGACACGTTCGATTCGCCCAGAATACTATACGGTTCTCCTGTCTTCAAAAAGGGGTATACTCCTCTTCCAATATTGATTTCAGGATGTGTCAAAGCCCATTGCGTTCTTTTGGTAGATGGGTTGAGTTCATGGTGAGTAAGGAGCACATAAACACCAACCTGACTCGAGCGCAGATTATTGATGCTGTCAGAGCTTCAGTAAACCTCCAGATTAAGAAGGATATCCCGGGTTGGTTGCTTTCATCTCCAGATGGTGTTCGGACACCCATACAATCATATGTAGATGGGGTGAGATAACTTTCTCCTTGGAGAGTGTGGCTCTCTTCTTGAATCTTCCTGACTCGGGAATCTTAAAATCCAATTATTCAAAGTGAGGTGAAGATGCGGGATGACCTTGCCGCTAAGTTGGGAGATTACGCTCGAAAAGACTCCACCGTCAGAGGATCATAATATCGCAACGTGTGGCTCGCGGGGTTAATAAATAACAACATCGCGAGACAGTCGCAGATAGCTAAAATAAATGACGCGATGAATAACGACACACAAAACAGCAGAAAGACATGGAACCTGGCGAGGGTTAAGAAGTGTCGCGAGAATAAATGATTGTACATCTGCGACACTTCGCGGAACATTTCCGAAATAAAAGGATAGATTAGCTGTCATCCACTGTGTATTACCCTATATAAAGGGCTAAGTGAGTCTCTGTTGTGAGAGAGAGATCTTTTGGGAATTGTGGCGCAAGTCATTAGGAGAGAGAAAGTTTAAGAGTGTTTTACTTGTTAAGTGTAATTCTATTTTTCCTGTGTAGACAATTCATGAAATTAATCAATAAACATTCTCAATTATACAACTTTCAATGGACTAATTAACCAAAATATAGTGAGGGGTGTAGTGTGGGAAAACCTGCTACTACATATGCGCTAGAAATGTGGACGAGCAAGTGATTGACGAAGAAATTGGAAAGAATTTGGATTAACGAGAGAAGAGATTTGGAAAAGATACTCAAGAATTCATTGAAAAGAAAGATGGCTAGAAGAAGAAATGTACAAGAGCAACCAACGGTTGTGAGAAGAAGTGGGAGACTTGCTTAGGAGAAAGGAGGAATGAAACAGAGAATCGTCAAGGATGAATATGAGAAATGACAGAGAAGATCAAAATCAACCACCGATCTCCCCAAAGCAAACGCGGCCGTGGATTATGATAGAGTGAGTGTACATACTTGGAGATCTGATTCTGAAGACGAGAGAGAAGAGGAGCAGCAGCTGGTGAACAATGGACAAGGAGAACAAGGGATGAATGGAGAAATGAATCCAGGAAACGAAGAAATGGCAGCGTTAGAAAGATTGAGACAAACAATACACGAGGAGAGACGGCTAGAGGCAGAGGAGCGAGCAAACTTGACAAGACAAAATCATGAATTGAGGATGGAAAATATGAGATTGCAAAGTAGGAGATCTAGAAGTAGCGTGAGATCAAGTTCTAGATCGAACAGAGAAGAAAGAAGAAGAGTTTTACCAACAGAGAATACCGAGGAAGAGACACAAGATCCAGACGCAGAGCATGGCGAGAGAAGAGGAGAAATAGAAGATCGTTATATTCCTCAGCCCGAAAATCTTCAAAATGAGCGAAATAGGGAAAATCAAGAAAACATGCAACTCAAGGGCCGAATGACCCAAATTACCGAAGGAAGAATAATCCTGCGTGGGAGAGAAGAATTGAGAAGAAACCGAGAGATCGAGGATGACATTGAGAGACACTACATTGAACAAGCGCGACTAGCTCGCGAGAGAGAAAGGCTAAGAGAAGAAATGGAAAATCAAGAGATGGAGGAGGCAATCCGGCAAAATAACCATGATAACCGCGAAAGAAGAAGGGAACAGAATCGTGCTAATAGAAATATTAATGAAGAATATGAGAGGGTGCAGATGATGAGAGCTGAGAGGCAACCAAGAAGAGAGAACAACCTATATAATGGCGTGCGAATTGACGAAAGAAACGAAGAAGAGCGTCGCGAGGAAAGAAGAGGAGAAAATAATGAGCGGGAAGGTCAAAATAGGCACGAGCGAAGAAGGAGAGAAGCAGAGCTAAAAGACCAAAGAGAATCAAATTCCCGAGGCAAATGAACAAATCTTAAGAGAACTAGCTGAAATGAGAGGATTACCGAACAATAGAAGGGAAGGAGGAAGGAGACAACCGGACGAAGCCATCGCGAAGCCGCGAAGAATCCCTTCACGCTAGAAGTACGGATGGGAGGAATACCTCCTAAGTGCAATCTACCCGCATTAACCAACATCTTTGATGGAACAACCTCGTGCGATACAACATATTAAGGCTTACATGAGATGTATGTTACAATGGGAGAATCATGATGCCATATTGTGCAAATATTTCGCGTCAAGCTTAATAGGAGAAGCACTAAAATGGTTTGAAGGTCTGCCAAGGAACACAATCACATCATTCAATCATTTACAAGCCACATTCCCCGGGAGCATACATAAGTAACAACTCTTCGCGACCAGGTATTGAAGATGTATTCGGGTTGAAACAAAGGATTGGTTAGAGCTTAAGACAAAGGATTGTGAAGGTGGAGGACCATGTGTAGCGAAATGGCAGATCGGGTTGAGGAGAGATATCTCATACTCTCATTTGTGAATGCTCTCTTCGCGACCAACCCGTTATATATTCAAATTTTTAGAATCAAAACACAATCACGATGGCGTAACCTGCGAGAACTACAGAAGAATACATCGCTTTAGAAGAAAGACAGAATGAAATGAATTCTTATCCAAATGCGAATACAAGCTCTAACGCCGCGAACGCAAGCTTGTTGCCTCAATTCATAAATACAGTGGCGAGCACTTCGCAAGGACAGCAGGCAAGGAGAGCTGATGAGGGACAGCAGAAGATAGTAGCCATGGGAAGCCACGATCAAGAAGAATTTGAGCAAGAGAGAAACTACTACAACCGTAACAGCAATAATAAGATTCAGAGGCTAGATCACATGCAAGAAACTTATGGTGGACGAAGGCAAAATAACCGTGGAGGGCAGAGAAGTCATAGAACAATATGGGAGCAGATTAAGATGCCTCCACTGAATGCTAGCGTTGAAAAGATCTGGGAAGCTATACTTGTGATGGAAAATGTACCAGAGACCTTGGAACGTTGGAATGGAACCACCACCAAAGCGATAGAAGTCATGAGTTTTGTTCTTACCATCGCTTCCATGGGCATCAAACAAACGATTGTAGAAACATAAAGAGAATTATTCTCGGGATGATTGACCAGTGGAAGTCGAATCACTTTCTAAAGGGAGGAGAAACAAGCCGACATTACCACCACCACGAAAATGCACGTAATGTTGTCAAAGAAAGGAAAGGAAACGTTTGTGATAGAAGTAGGAACAAAAGCTAAGAATTTGAACCGCAACTCTATCATCCACTCATATCGCACCATCGAAGATTTTCATGACAACGTGCTCGCAGAGTCTTCGCGAGAGATGCTAATGATAAAGAAATAATGAGTCCGGCGAGAACGACGCAGCTTAGAAAAGTGGCGATTGAAGACTATTTCTTTCTCTGCAGATGAAGTACCAAAAGGGAGAGAAACACATGATAGCCCGTTGGTGGTGAAACTAGAGATTAACCCAAGACCAGATTGATGGAGAAGATGATGAAGCGTGCTTGTTGGGCGATCAACCGAATCTCGATCGATCTTTGGAAGTTCGGTGAATATACTTTTTTACCATACCTATAAGACGATGGGAGGAAAGGACGAGGATTTGATCCCTCGACATACAAGATATATGGCTTTAATGGCACCGCAAACAAACCAAAGGGAGAGGTTCACATGAGAATACCTCTACAAGGATTGTCAACCGATGTTTTATTCGTGTGGTTGACGTGGAATCCCCGTATAATGCACTAATTGGGAGGCCATGGCTTCATGAAATTTTGGGGGTCGCCTCAACATACCATCAATGCATAAAATTTCCACACCCAAATGGTATTGGTATCATACAAGGAGATTGGAAAGAATCGCAACAATGTCATGAGGTCGATATAGAAAGTCACAAGAAAGAAATGCCAAAAGAAAGGGTTGGAAGCAACATGTGAAAAATGAACAGAGAAAGGAAAAACTGATGGTGGATGCTATAGAAGCAAGGACTGAACATACCCCGCGAGGTGAATATCAAGAGACAGGTGAGTGTTATGATAATGGAGGAGCAAAAGATATGAGGAACAAAAGGCATAAGAAGTGAATAATCAACAAAAGCAGAGAGTCGGAGTAATGATGTGCGAGAATCTCGCAGCCAAGAGTAAAATGAGGATTCGATTAAGAAAGAAAAGTGAAATACAACAAGTGAAATCGTAATCGTGCGAATACTTCGCAAACAAATATCAAAGCAAATAATGAAACATGAATGATGAATGATTTAACAAATATAAATGCGCAAATGAATGGGACGAACCTTTATGGCGTACACCCTAGTTCGCGAATAACATTTCGTAAGAGGCAAATGTAAGACCTAAAGTGCGTCATATAAGGGGGTATCTCTCGCCGTGGCTCGGGGGAAGGTTACACCGCTCCCGAAGCCTCGAGCCATGAAAATTTGGGGCCCATGAAAGCCTATCCTAAGAGGTACCTTGGATTCCCAACTATATATGTAGGTTATACCGGTTGGGCGACCGAGGGTCTCTTCCTAGGAGTCGATGTATGCTCAAGGCGCCGAGGTACACGGTTGAGCCCAGTGCTGGGATGGATGAACCTACCCCGGCCATTCTTGGCAAGTCTTGGCATGCGCCGCACTCGCCCGAAGAAAACTCCACTTAGGGTGCGCTCTCGTAACTATAAACCATATAGGTATAAAGGATAAGAGGCTGCGAAAACAACTGGTTGTTGTTAAGACCGGATGGGAGGAGCTAGTCTTGTATGGCCGATGTTTCGCCTCCTTGAAGGGGCAACCGGGGAGATGATAAGGGCGACACTCTCCATTAGGGGGGGTGTCAAAACAGACGCAAATGTCATGAGGCTTTGTTTTCGCAAGGAGACTTAGGCTTGTCATATTTGTGCAATGATCCTGCAGAGGCAATAATACTAACGCGAGGGTAAGGCGAGATCAATGGGTCTTTACATGAAAGTGTACGGACGTCCCGCGATTTCGTCGCAAGACGTCAATGTCATAGGACTTTATATTCGCAAGGATATCTAGTCCTGTCATATTGTTGCAACCAAAACATCCTGCAGAGGCAAAAATACTTGAAAAATGATAAGGCAAGATCAATGGGTCTTTACATACAAGTGTAAAGACGTCCTGCGATTTTGTCGCAATAAATGGTGGCAGGGGAGGACCTCTAATTAGGGAGGTCTAACTTGGAAGACCACACAAAATGATAAGGCAAGGTCAATGGGCCTTTGCATGAAAGTGTAGAGGCGGCCTGCGACCTTGTCGCAGCGGAAAGAGATAGAATTCTCGATTCATAAAGATACCGCGATCTCGTCGCGGCTATACAATTAATAACCAACAAAATACATGATGACAACTAAAATCTTCCATCTGAAGAGGAATAACAGAGGCAAGTATGGGAATGGAAAAGATGAAATATTGTTATTCATCTTCTGATGAAAGAATTATACATCAATAATGTTAATCAATTATATTACAAGGAAGAACTACCAAAAAAGGGGATCAAGATTGAATTCAGAGGAGAAAAATCCAAGAAATACATTATAATAAGGATACGTAAATGTACAGATACTACAAGCGAGAGAAAGAAAACGAAAAAGTTATTCCTTTGGCGATTCTTCTTCTTCATCCGATTCTTCAACCGATTATTCTCATCGCTGTAATTTTCTTCTTCGCCACCTCGCTATCGAAACGTCCGAGACAGCAGATTCTCAGGAACCTTTTCAAGGAGCCAGGGATATGAATGCAGAGGGATATTGTGGTCCTTACAAACATACTCCATGCCTCTATTGCGAAAGCGAACAGCATCATTGTTAAAGTTTTCCACTGTCGTTAGAAATTGTTTCTTCAACTTGGAATATCTATTCTCGCGAAGGAAGAGATTCTTTGCGAGCTGTTCTTTTTCGGTTTCGAGTTCTTCAATTCTCGCTGGAAAATTCCCGCGAGTTGTTCTTTTTCAGATTCAAGCTCTCTAATTCTAACCTGAAGCCTCTTCTCAGATTCTGCAAATAAGAAACAACAAGTTAACAATTTACAAGCAATATTACGGAAATAAGAAGCAAGAAGGTATAATAAGCAACCTTTCTCGTCGGATATCATATCTTTAACCAAGGAAGTATGCTCGGCGTGAAGACTAACATCAACACCTAGGTTATTTCTCAAGCGTTATCTAAAACTTTCGCAGCCCTGTGCGAATTCATCATCATTATTTATAACAAGGAGCGAACGAATCCGATCTTCTCGCTCACTAAGTAAGGAATTCGGCGAAGCAATTCATCTCGCTCAATTTGTAGCTCAAGAAGAGATTTTTGAAATGTTGCTAATGCTTGAGCACCATTGTTAGCAATGCGGTCTTTGTCATCTATATGATCACTAATTTTCTTCCTCAAAATTTTGATTTCTTTACGGGACTCAAGAAACATTTGTTTAAATTGGTTGGCCGCACTTAAACCAGATCTATGTTCAATCTCTAAAAGGCGATATTTGGTCTGAAGTTCATCTAATGAAAGAGAGTTAATTTTGTTCGAAGAACTACTTAAAGAAGTGTTGAGATGGGCGAGAAGAAGGTTATTATCCATAGGTTCAGGAAATGTATGGAGAAGAATAGCCTCATCTCGAGAGATTATATACGTCTCACGAAAGTAATAAGTTAGGTGGCAATACGCGACCAATAAAATAAAAATAATAAAAGAAGGCAAAATATTATACCATAAAGTTGCTGATTAGCATTTTGAAGGGTGGATACCCTCTCTTTTTGGGAGTCAAGTTCGGTATTTAACTTTTGAATCGTCTCATCTTTATCGCGAGATAACGCAGCTTCAGTCTCCAATTCTCGAATCTTCTTGCTCAATTGCGAATTCTTCTTCTCAAGATTGCTGCGTCTTCTCTCAAGATCTGAGGCAACTACAAAAGAAGACCTTCCAACCTATGAAAGAAGATAGAAAAGCTGTTAATACATATACAACAATATAAAGTCAATGGGGAGATATGATTGTATACATACCAAGGATCCAAGCGCATTCAAGAAGTCAGGAGACATAGTTCTAGAGACTCCATTGAAAGAATCATTACCCTCCAAAGAGAGTGGCATTGCACACGTTTGCGAGAGTTCCGCAAAGAGAAGCTAGGGGAGCATCTCCCATTCCTTGGAAAGAATCAGAGAAGATACTAGACAACCGACCCATAGAAGAACCAGTTAACGGGGTCCCTGTAGCGAGAGAGCGATTCGAATCATGGTCATCCTCATCAGAAGACTCGTAGTTTGAGTTAAGGCGAGAAGAAGATTGAATCTTTCGCTTTTTAGTTAGTGGAGCAGAAGATTTATTCTTGCGAGCGACAGTTTTGCCCTTACTTTTATCCTTCGCGGCTAGAGCTTCTTCAACTCCAACCTTCGCATACGGTTAAAAATAAGAAACAGAGGCAACAATATTGTTTCAAATAACAAAGGAAGTGTTTCTTACTTCACTCGTAAGCGATCGAAGTAGGGTCAGAGTACTCTCCAACGGATTATCCTTGTACTTTCTTCTCAATTTGGCTTATCCGAAAAATTATACAAACTCAACATATGAAAAAGAAAGTTGCAAAAGCAAGGTTTAAAATGGGAAACATACCTCATTTGCTTTATCGTGCCATTTGAATTCCCAAGGATGATACCCGCGAGATTCGCAGGAAGAACGTGCGAGCCCGCGATATAAGGACCATTTAAAAACAACGGCACAACCCACCATTTCTCATCTTTGGAGTGGCGAGGAGTAGTATTATTACCCGGTGCCAATCGATATCCCGCATGAGCAATTTATCCTCGGGGACATTATCCTTCTTTTTCAAAGCGAATGCCCCAAATGGAGACTTCGCATTAACCATCTTTATCATCGAATAATTTTCAAAAAGTTTTCTACAAAGTGTACTTCTCTCAGCCTATTTCCAAGTCTTTGAAATCGGGGTGTCTAACAGTAGTAGAGTATAAAGATCCTTTGCAGGCGCCACGATTCGCGAATTCAAGCATTAGGCGAATGCGTCGCCACTCAACCGATAAATGGCCGAGAGAATTTTTCATGGGCCAAGATTTCATAAAATAGAGGCAACTCTCTGGATCGTATAAAGGGGAATGGGAAGTCCCGCGAGAATCTGACCTAGCGAGACTATAATCCTTTGATCATCACATTGATGATCGAAAATAACCTGGGCAGAAAGAATGGATGAGGGTTCTTGATCAGGAATGGTCGATAGAGTGAAACCCTTCTCGAGCAACTTCTGTTGAACTTCATCAAAAGAAGCTTTGTATGCACGACTAATGGCGGCCATTATCAGTATGGGAATGGAGGAGAGGTTAAAGGTTAAGATCGATGCTAGAAAAGGACGAAGAGAAGATTTGCAGTAGCAGGAGCGCAAATTGCGGAAAGAGAAAATCAAAGAAGTTGCAGAGAGAAACTAAAGAATGAAAAGGAGGGGAAAAGAAAACTATATATAGGAAAAAGATCCTCGAGAAAAACGAGGTCATTTAATGCGAGAAGAGACATGAACGGTCAAGAATAAACGGTTGGAAGAAACGTGTTTAAAAAGGGCTTTAATGGTTAAAAATCGTACCTGAGTTGAAACAGATAAAGATAAGCAAATCGCGGCAAATCAAAAGAATCGCTCTCATGATATTCTTCCCTTCGCAAGAAAAGTATGAGGAGAGACAGGAGATGCAAAACTGCGATCATCGCAAAAGAATAGAGGCAAGTACGTACTTTTCAAGTACAGTATTCTTCTGCTCGTTCCTTCATCAACAAAGATCAAAGATTACTACAACAACAGATTTTTCCTTAAAAATCGCTCTTCAAGCAATATTCAAGGAAAAAGAGGCAAGATGTAGGATCATAATATCGCAACGTGCAGGGCTCGCGGGGTTAATAAATAACAACGTCGCGAGGCAGTCGCAGACAGCTAAAATAAATGACGCGATGAATAACGACACACAAAACAAGCAGAAAGACATGGAACTTGGCGAGGTTAAGAAGTGTCGCGAGAATAAATGATTGTACATCTCGCGACACTTCATGAACATTTCCGAAATAAAAGGATAGATTAGCTGTCATCCACTGTGTATTACCCTATATAAAGGGCTAAGTGAGTCTGTTGTGAGAGAGAGATCTTTTGGGAATTGTGGCGCAAGTCATTAGGAGAGAGAAAGTTTAAGAGTGTTTTACTTGTTAAGTGTAATTCTATTTTTCCTGTGTAGACAATTCATGAAATTAATCAATAAACATTCTCAATTATACAACTTTCAATGGACTAATTAACCAAAATATAGTGAGGGGTGTAGTGTGGGAAAACCTGCTACTACAACTGCGAAGTCGAAGGATTCTGTCCGGAAAGAGGATGAAAGGTGCTTTTATAGCTGGTGGATGTCTCAGTGGTTTCCGGACGAGCCGGAACCCGAATGGTAAAAGCGTTGATCTTCATGTTGAAGCATTTTTGGCTCTCTGTTGTCTAGAGACATTTTTGATGACGGTTCGCAAAAAGGAAATAAGACCGAGTTGCTAGCTGCTTCTTTGTGAAGTTAGCAAAAGGTGAAGTTCTTCCCATTGGCAAGCTATTCCTGGTTCCCTATGTGTGCATCTGGATCACCTAGTTGCGAACACGCGAGTTTCGAATGGTTTCATGAAAGTGAATTCATATGTGCACGTTGCTTTTCTCGCAAGTCCGGCTATGGGAGCACTTTGAGAAGTATGCTCCGAAACCGATGCCTTCGATTCCCGCGAGTTGGGGGGTTCCCGAATTCTTCGATGGGTGAACAAAGGCGTCCAAAGGTTGGCGTGAGCTTGGTTAGTCTTCTTGATAAGTCGTATGAAATCATTTTCGCCCATGGGAGCCTGGTCCATAGGTCCAGTGACTCAAATTGACACCTTTGCTTCGCCCCACTCATGTCTTTGTCTTGATGGCGATTTGAGCGTTGGTGAAAACTTGTTCATTCAAAGTCGCTTGTCTTATTATATGCCATCTTTCTTCATGGGGTCTTTCCGTGATAGCCGCTACAATATTGACCGTGTCGCTTTCGTCACATGGGTTTCGATCAAGGGGTACCTCTTGCTTACCGGACGGTGCTTCCTAAGGATTCATTGCGTCGCCCTCAATGCCGGTGCCCTCGAGCCGGTATCCGCCTTCCCTTCTTACAAATGGGAAGAGTAACTGACGACCTTTGGCTATAATGAGTTACAGTGCGACGAGTTTATTATGATCCAAGCTTTTGTGAATAACATGGTGGAGAACGTTCGTTGTAAACCTTCCCCACAGTTTTGAAGAAGTATCCAATGTTGAGAGATCTCAAGCGAAAGTTGCCTAGCAACTCTGAAAGTCCCCAAGCCAAGGAACGGAGAACGAAGAATCGTCTTTGGCGGGTTCGGACGGTTTCAAAAGACCCTCCTCGCCTCTCGTGTCTTTCGTTCTTCCAATAACCGGTATGTGTCGCCTCTTCTTTGGTTTGTCTCAAAACACGTGAATTTCTGCTTGAAAACATGTGCCTTGTTTCCTCCAGGCTTCGGTAGTGTTAATGCTTTCGCGCCTTGCACGTTGTCAGGAGACAACGATTTCTTCAAAGAATTCCAGAAGACTCGAGCCTTCTCATAGCGATGATGAGTCGAGGAAGAAGAAAGTTCGACAAGTGAGAGTGATTCCTCGGGGCAAGACTCCGGTTCTTTTCGGAAGTGGTTCGGTGAGTTTCGCGCTTCTTTTGTCTCTTCTTCTCGTTTCTTTTTTGAAAAATGTCTAACTCGAGTTCGCAGGAGGAATCCGATTCGGAGGATGATTCTGGGGTAGAGGCACACGAAAACTTGCCTTTGGTGACTTAGAGATGGGCGTTAGCCAATTGCCGGCACGGATGTGGCTCAAACGAGGCGGATAATTCTCCGATGGTTGTTGGGCCGTAGACATGGAGGAAGACCCTCTGCGAGTCGTGAGGCCGAGGTGCGGGCGCCATTTTTGATCCTCCGTACTTGGTTCCTTATCCGGTCACGTCTTCGGTTGGCGGCTTCACGTGCTTGGGCTAAGCACGAGGCGTTGTACACCGAGTAACTGGGAGAAATACGGACATATGGCCACAACCAAGAAAGTCACTAGTCGATTTGCACTGTTAAGCGTGTGGAAGATGCTTTATCTTCCATCGAGGATATGCGTGAGGTGACCGGGTCACACCGTTTCGAAGACGTTATTGCCGACCGGGAGCACCATCGCGACGTGTGCGTATAAAAGGAGTTCAACACTTCGTGGTTTGTCGAAGGCCTTGCCGAGATCCAAAAGTTGAAAGACGCGGCAATCGAAAGCCTTTCCGCCGAGGAGATTGCACGACAGGAGGTGGAACTCGAAGAACTTTCCAAGATGTTGACTATGAAGAGAGCGGCTATTGAAGATACAAAGTTGACTTTCTCCAAGAAGAGGAGACTGTTTGGATAATTTTCCTTGAACGTTTCTCTTCTAAACTTTCATTTAGGTTCCTTTTTTTTTGAAAGACATATTGGATGTCCGGTTCAAAGCTTGACCTTTGATAGGCAATGGTAGCTTTTAGGGTATTGGATTATTTCTGGGATGAATGGTTTTGATAATATGACTCGATTATGTTTTGGGAAAGGAATATTGCTTTTATGAAAGTGTGTGCTAGCAATAGGCACAATACTCGGGTAGTATGACGGTTTTACTAAGAGCCAAAAACCATTCGTATATCTTGCCTAAAGATAAATTTACTCACTTCATAGGTTTTGTGAACACGCCCCTCTCCATGTAAAAGGCGGATTTGCCGATAGCATTGTCAAGCAAGTCCCCAATCGTAGCATCTTGGCGAGTCCCCGTTTCCTCATGTAGCTTTTACAACCGGTAACCGGTCGTTGGGGTGGTTGAGTCGGATCGAGTGGTAGCATCTTTGGCAAGTCCCTAGTTTTCTCGTGTAGTTTTTACAACTAGTAACCGGTTTCGGTAGTTGCGTCGGATTGAGTATCCTTCCCCTACCATCTTGACATCTGGGTCGAAGAATGAGATTGACAGTCTGACATTGTAGCCGATAGATCAATCGTCCCACCGTGATCGCCAATTGTTTATGGGTAAAAATCGTTTCCGCCGATTTTGGTAAATTCGGTAGGTGAGTGAGAAACTGGTTTAAACCCTAAACAAATGTGCTGCACGTGAGCACTTTATAGATTCGAGAGATCAACTGTACAAGTCCGGCTAAACCAAGAAAATGGCCGTTCCGGACTTGCTTTGGTCACAAAGTGGAGGAGAAGGGTTGATTTGGGGAGGGAAGCAAAGAAAGGTGTTGAGACCAGTAATAGTGCGGGAGAGTAGTGTCTCGACTTGTATCGAAAGTGAAAGCTTCGGAAGCTTGCAAGAGATGAAAGCTTTTTGGAGAGCTTGCAAAGTTGCCTTTTTCGAGAGTGTAGTATTTTCTCCGACCAAGACTTGTTGTCCGGTGGAAATAGTAAGACCTATTTATACAAGTCGAGATTGAAACGCACTGGTCTCATGAAGGAAGAGAGTAAAGGGTGAAATAATGGAAGGAGGTGGTAACCGCATGGTGTTAATAGGTGAAAACGTTTTCACCATTATTTCCTCATTTATTTGACCGCTTTATTCCTTTTCACGCTTTCTTAATGTGAGCGTGATGTACGTCGCAAGTCAGACCGCCAAACCAAAACCCCGGAAAGCATCCCCCAGTTTGTGTTGATGTCTCGTTGGTTGCACCTTGAGTGCAAGTGGCAATGCCAGAGCTGCTAGTGGTGTGTGTGGCATGTGCGGAATGCCTTGGTGGTAGGTTGCAAGGTTTGCAAGTTAGGCTACCAGCGTGTGTGTTTGGCATGTGCCAATGGCATGTGCGGAATGCCTTGGTGGTAGGTTGCACGGTTGCAAGTTAGGCTACCGGCGTGTGTGTTTGGCATGTGCCAATGACATGTGCGGAATGCCTTGGTGGTAGGTTGCACGGTTTGCAAGTTAGGCTACCAGCGTGTGTGTTTGGCATGTGCAAATGGCATGTGCGGAATGCCTTGGTGGTAGGTTGCATGGTTTGCAAGTTAGGCTACCAGCGTGTGTGTTTGGCATGTGCCAATGGCATGCGTGGACGTTAGGGCCGTGGCCTTGGCAGGAAAGGCTACCAGCGAGCATGTTGGCATGTGCCAATGGCATGCGTGGCCGTTAGGGCCGTGGCCTTGGTAGGAAAAGCTACCCGAGCATGTTGGCATGTGCCAATGGCATGCGTGGGCCGTTAGGGCCGTGGCCTTGGTAGGAAAAGCTACCAGTGAGCATGTTGGCATGTGCCAATGGCATGCGTGGCCGTTAGGGCCTTGGCCTTGGTAAGAAAAGCTACCCAAATGAGCATGTTGGCATGTGCCAATGGCATGCGTGGCCGACTTGGCCTAGGTTGCATGGCTTGTAAGCCTAGGGCGCTACATTTGGCATGCGCCAATGGCATAGCGGCTTGGAAATATGGCTTGTGAGTACGTGTTGGCATGTGCCAATGGCACGTACGGCCATGTTGACCTAGTGCGCGTTTTGCAAGCCTAGGGCGCTATATTTGGCATGTGCCAATGGCATAGCGGCTTGGAAGTATGGCTTGTGGTACGTGTTGGCATCGCAATGGCACGTACGGCCATGTTGACCTAGTTGCACGTTTTGCAAGCCTAGGGCGGTATATTTGGCATGTGCCAATGGCATAGCGGCTTAGTTTGGCATGGTTGCCAATGAGTGCGATATGTAGTTTGGTTTTGGCGTCGCCGCCATGGTGCGCAGTGTGCGGCTTGGTTTTGGCGTTGTTGCCATGGTGCGCAGTGTGCGGCTTGGTTTGGCATTGTTGCCATGGTGCGCAGTGTGCGGCTTGGTTTGGCATTGTTGCCATGGTGCGCAGTGTGCGGCTTGGTTTGGCATTGTTGCCATGGTGAGCAGTGTGCGGCTTGGTTTGGCATTGTTGCCATGGTGAGCAGTGTGCGGCTTGGTTTTGGAATTAGGGTTCAGTGTCGAAAACCCTAATCAGTATTTTGAAGAAAAAAAATACCCTATTAATTATTTACACTGAGTTAAATGCTCTTAGTTAATGTGTTGCGGGTAACACTAGGTCATGGGGTTTTACGATTTTACCCCTTGTTTAAAAACCACCATCAACAATTAATATACTATTTTTTTTTCTTAATCAATGTTAGGAAAATATATTTAGAATACTGCTATTTTAGTTAGTTACATTAGAGTTATTATGTTCACGGATTTTTTTTTCTTTGTTGATAAATATAGAATGAGTGATGGAGAAAAATAATCTCTGGATTAATTTTAGAAAATTACATTTTTAATATTTTAATTTTTTTTATCCTATATTTATTGGATTTGTTACCTTCTAATCACATATTAGATTTTTCAAGATGATCCTAATAATTATTCATAGATTTTTTACCTTAAAAATAATCTAAAAAATATAAATATGTTGATCATCATGCCTAGACATCAACATAATGGAAACAAGAAATTTGCCAAGTCAATACACTTACCCATTTTTTTTTCTTACCTTTATTCAATTGAATTTGTATGGTTAGATTCTACATTTGGATCATAAACTGTTGTCTACATGATAGTTTGACATATATTTCATTAGCTAAAATAAAGAAATGTTTTTTGTGAAGAATTAAATTCATTGTCTGCACTTATGGAATGAAAAGTATATCATTTTCATGAGATTGAAATACTCTAAATAACTTGAGATATACTCAAAAGTACTTGAGTTATAAGGATCATTCGTACATTATGATGAATAGTATATAATCTTCATGAACGGTAACACTCTAAAGTAAATGAGATGGATTTTCTTTTGTTACGTAATAAGGTCACACCACTTATTACACGAAACTCTTAAGGAATTTAAATTAGTTGTTGAACTATTTCCTTATAATGTGACTACGATGATTGGATCATCGAGTGAAGCAATGCTAAAATTTTGTTTCCAAGATGGAACAATGATTAAAAGTCACAAAAGCTCTATATGTAACGAGAGCTAATCACCTTGTTAAATTCCAAAGAGACTCATTCAAGTGGATATCATATGGAAACTCACAATGATGAGAATGTAATTGATTGCATCTTTTATAGTCTCTAATATATTTGGAAGGAAATATATTTTAGAGAAACTAATGAGTCAATCTAGTGAAATGTAAATCACTATAGTATTTGGATTATTGAATCCATATTGACTTCGACGATGAAATATTGGTAATCGACTCATACAGACTTTGACATAACCATAAAGTCACTTTGGTTGTGACATGATGTTCGTTTTGAAAGGACTCATACGTACATCACTGTGTTTGAGTGGACGAGATAACGGGAAAAAGATTGACAGAATGCGAAGTAACAACATATCTCTCAATAAGTGTTCTCTAAAGAACTACATGCACAACCCCCTTCCCGTTATGCTTTATGTAAGAGAGCATATCACTCATTTCACAAAGCCTTCAGTAAAATAGGACCAAGACCATCCTAAGATGCAAATGGTAAACAATTCATATTACAAAGAAAACGAGGTGATATTTAGAAAAATATCCATGCAGAATGCGGACCATTAAAGTAACTTATGGCTCTCGTGGATTTTTTGACATTTTGGACTAGTTATAGTTCCTAAGTAATGTTGCGTTAGGAAAACTACTAGCACAAATTATACATGTAAGGACTCACCACCCCTTGTAAATGCTAGAGAGTATTCATCAAAAGGACTTAATGGTTATTGCATGTTTAATAGGATCAATGTAAAGCATCCTATACCCTATGGTCTCGCAAAGGATATCATCAAAGGTTACATATGGTGCCTAAATCATGGTTATGGGTACAAACCTACCTTTAACTGCTTGGGGAATCTGCAATATTATACGCATCTTCACTTATTCGTTTTAGACCCACAATTGGTCAACCATTCTTTGCTTACCAGTTGGTAACTGGATATAAGCCTGACATTTTGTGTTCTTACACATTTTTGGTTGCACTATATATGTTCCCTTACGACTCCACATCGTACTATGATGGGTCATCAAAATGATTAAGTGATTATGTTGGACAAGAATTTTCAAAAATTATCCGCATTTTAAAACCTTTGGCAGGAGATCTCTTACCACTAGATTTGCGGGTTATCAATTTAATGAGACAGTCTTCCCGTCGTTAGGGGGAGATAAGAAAAAGTATTTTCTAAGGGAACGACAGGAATTGTCATGGTGTGTTACCAGTGTGTCTCATATTGATTCTTATACTCCACGAATGTAAATGTGAAGTGAAAGAATAATCGATTTTCAGAATGTACATTGATGTCGCTAAAGTGATGAGATCACACATACCAACTGCAAACTTACCTGCAAGGTTACAAATCCTCAATAAAGGATATACACCTGTTGATGGTGGATTTTCATTTAAGGTTAAATTTGTAAAAACCGGAAAATTATGCGCTGACATCTTGTAAAAGATAAAGCCATTAATAAGTGTTGGATACTCCCTCACTTAATTCACCAAGAATGGAGCATGTGGCAACAATCCCATTCTGTGAATACATGAAATTCCTCCAGGTTGGAGCATGTGGCAACAATCCCATCCTGTAAATTTCTAATCAGCCTTGTATTTCAAAGACTCATTATCGTTGTGGCATGACGGACCGAGTGTTACTCTTACGAGTAACACGAACCTCCAAGCACTATAATGAAACCATGTACGAAATACCCGTACATGCCGACTCTCGGTGTGTTATACTAGCCCGATTGAGCCCTCTTGGTGTGTTATACTAGCCCGATTGAGCATCCGGATTGACCGTGATCGGTTAGGATATGATCGTGATCATCCAACTCCACAAGCATGATTGGATGACCCGGATCAATTCCATCACCCCAAGCGGTATGGAATATCCATCGTCGAACCAATGCGGAACCCGCACGGTCGCCCATTGGCCTAGCTTGCCAAAAAACGTTCATACCAAGCATTATGGACGGAAAACCCTAAATTAGGGTTTGCGGCATATTACATGTGTCGTAAAGCAGTCTCAACCATCCATCTTCGCAGGTATAGATGGAAGGTGTAGATTTAGATTCAAAGGGCCCAGAGCATGTCAACACGATCACCGTGGCCCGCCTACACACTTGACCAATCGGTCAAGACCAACCATGTTTGGTCGTGACAAAATCGTCGCCCAAACAAGAGATGACGCACGCTTTGAAACCCAAAATTAGGGTTTTGAGCATCACGAGCGTCCATCGTCTCAGACATGAATGGAGGGTCCAAGATTAGATTACAGGTCCCGGTCATACCAAAGCATGACCGCCGTGGACCCATATATTCCCTAAACAGATCGTCCAAGGCATATCATGCCCGGCTAATCCAAAACGCACGCCCAAACTAGCGTGGTCACACCTCCCAAACCGCAAACTGATCTCGACCACTTAACTTCGCCGACGATTTGGATGGCTCAGATCACGTTTTCATGGGATATTCAGGTATAGGCGTAAACACCAGCCTACCACCTTCACACCATGCCAATCGCCAAGACCGACCAAGATTGGTCGTCTTGGAACGTGCGCCTGAAGAGGGCGTGACGTGCGGCCCTTGAGGCACTAGTTTTTTGTCGCAAATCGATCTCGACCACTCGATTTCACAGGATGAATTGAGTGACCCAGATCATACTTTCATGAGGTAATGGGGTATAGGCGCCTACACCATCATGCCATCTACACGCATGTATGGTCGGTTAGGCCAAAGTTGTATCCCATGATTGGTTTCACCAAGTCAAGAGTGATGCCTGCGCACCTCTTCAAAACCCTAACTTCATCAATCGGCCGCAGATGGGTGTCTCAAAGATCATCTCATCCGTCCAACTTCACCACTTGGTTATACAGCCCTGGTCAGGAGTTAATTGGTTAGTAAGGTGTCATTACCCATCACTTTACCACACCAATATGCAGTACCTGCATAAAATACACACGATACTTCACAAGTATCGACTTCCTGAATAACGCAGTTATTCAATTCAAAGATTACATGCCATCTTTCGTGGATCCACGATCCACACATTCCGTACATCAATCATGTCACAAACTGGGGGATACATAATCTGGGGTATTGGTCTGGCGGTTTACAGCGTGCAGCGTGCAACGCGCCATCACAAGAACGTGTTAGGAAGTCATGGACGGTTAGAGATGAACATGAGAAGTGGGCAAGGCTGGTCGTGTATCACCAACGCACAAGTCCACTACTCCATCACTCCACTTCTTCCACTTCCCACGAGAGACGTGAATAAGACTCAATGACTTGTATAAATAGGTTCTCCGCCCTATTTCCAAACAACAAGAGAAAAACAACAAGAAAACACCTGTGAGCCTCGCTTACACCAATCGTAAGCTTGTTCACTTTCCTGTTGCAAGTCATAAGCAAGTCTACACCTTCACAATCTCAACACCTTCTTCGCTTCCCTCCCTAAGATCAACCCCATTTCCTTCACTTTGTGACCGAAACAAGTCTGGAACGGCCATTTCTTGGTTTAGGCCGGACTTGCACAGATTGATATCTCGAATCTACAAGCACTCACCGCGTAGTGCATTTGTTTAAGGTTTAAATTCATTCCTCATCCACACCCCAAATTACCAAATTCCGCAGGAGTAGTTTTCACCCATAAACAATTGGCGACCACAATGGGAGGTTGATCTCTCGGTTGCACAAAATTGAATTCTCAATTTTTCGGTTTCCATCTCGCAATGTATCCGGAAACCACATGTGGTTCGGGATATCATGGGAAGTGTAGCTAGAATGTCGGAGGATGTCTTGGCAAATCAAGACGGTATCACCAGAAGGCAGAGCGAGACATTTCTCCTTTTGAATGATATAACAGCACAATTACAAGAAGGGTCGGCAGGCATCTACTCAAGCAGTGCAAGAAATGCTGAATCCTTAGCCAGGAGTCACACCTTTACCGGTGAAGAGGCAAAAGGAGCGCGTAATCACAGGGGACTCAGGAGAGACGAACAACATGGTCCAGCCGACAACGAAGACTCGAGGCAACTCCACAGAGGAAAAGACTTGTCCGGGGTACCACGACGTCTACCGGATAAAGAAATGGAGCCTGCAGCTTACGGATCCCTGTGGAAGATTTATATCTCAAGACCCTTGTCTAAGCTCTAAGACTGTTCAATCCGCATCGACCTTTCAACTAAGTGAAGAAATGCTTGAGGAAGGATAGATCAATCAAGGAACACGTGAGTACAGAGGATGGGAACGTTCAATTCGATCCTTTCACCCAGTGATACTACAACACCTCCCATCACTGTGAGCCGGATCAGCCGCAAATCCCGGCATCTCATCAAGTGTAACACCTCCGTAGTCACCAGAGCAACAACTTCCACTCCTTCATCGGGACGAGGAGCCGGAGGGACGAGAGGAGGACCATCCCCCATTACCATTGCAGACTTGATGGAGAAGCGGAAGTTCTTGCTAAGACTCAAACGGATATGGCCGCAACTCGTAAAGAGGTACTCACTTTTCTTAAGACATTAACCGATCGATTTCCACAAGAGCCGTGACAGCCCCGGAGCAAAAAGGAACGCATTCAACGCACCGAGAAGGTACTTCAGCGGCGCGGACCTCCATGGACCCGATCAAAGAAGCGACATCGATATGAGCGGTCCCGCTCATGGAAACTCCTACACCGGGGATCGATCCTCACAACGATCCTCCTCAAGTCAATAGTTTCACTATGAACCAGAGGCCGGTGGATGGGGAAGCGTTTTCTCTAGTGGAAAGTTTATGCGAACTTTCACACCTCTCGAAGAATCAGCGCACGGAGACGTTTTGCTGCAATAAACCAGAGGAAGGTCACGACCGTGCCCTACATGTCACCGCACACATCAAGGATTCAGAGTTCAAGACGACCCTTATCTACACAGGAGCGTCTTCATTACTCTCAAAACTCTCGGGACATCCAAGGTTCTCCTGTGCAAGGTCGCACGGAAGCCTACCACAATGACGGACTTCGAGGGAAACCAAACCAAGACATGGAGAAGCTCCGCTGGAAAGAATCATACAAGTTCCTTGCGTCCCACTCCCCACGTGGGTGTCAATTCAGGAAGAAGACCGGCTTACATCATTGAGGGCTAAAACCCACGATGCATCTTTGCTGACGAAGCATTCTTCTCCATCCTGTGAAGCCACGACCCACGTTCACACGAAGAGGGAACGAACTTTTATGGCGAGTCGTGACCAGAAAGGGAAAACAGTATACCGACACTGCCATTATCAATTAGCAGGGGAGACTGTTACCCAGTATCTCCACCTAATGGAATGCTACAAACAAAGAACGAACCACAAGAGCAAGTGCTAGATGCTCCACAACAACCGCAAGAGGGCACCAACTCCACAACTGATGAGATTGAAATCGTTAAGGAATCTCCTAGGCCTATCTCCATCAGCTCAACCTTGAGTAGGGATAAACGCACGAAGCTCACGGAACTTCTCAAAGAGTACCAAGACATATTCGCTTGGAGATATGAAGAAATGCCGGATTTAGATGAAAATTGGTCACCCATCATCTACATGTCATACCTGGATCCAAGTCGGTTAAAAGTTGTAGTTCGAGGATGGATAGGTGCCGCATAGACTTGAGAGACTTGAACAGTCTTTGCTCCAAAAACGATCCTCCTCTACCTAACATCGACATGTTAGTAGATGCAACCAATGGACACGGCATGTTCTCCTCCATGGATGGATGAATGGCTACAACCGGATAAGGATGTACGAGCATGATGCAAGTAAGATATCTTTTCGAACTCCTCTCGGAAAATTTTATTATACCATGCTGCCATTTGGTTTAAAGAATGCCGATGCAACGTATCAACGCTCTATGACGGCAATCTTCCACTGGAGCCGATACCTCAAGGGAGCAGCCTCAATAAGATAAATATGTCCACGCGTCATATCAAGCAAGATCCGGCGAAGTCACTTTATCGGAGTTAATCGCAGTGGTACATGTCGATCATGCTATGTTGGAGAATCCGCGCTTTTGGTCATCCTCTGGAGCTATTGAACGCTCATCTACAACAACATATGCCCTGATAGAAAGAACCAGGCTGCCGGTAATGAAGAGCCTCATAATGTTTGTAGGAGCATATATCTCACCAACAGGATACAACCTTGACCTTCGTAGCGATTCCTCAAGCAAAGAAGAGGAAAACCACCGAGATACAACATCCTCGCGCGTCCGTCAACTCCAACTCCAAAAGAGCACATGCACGACTCCCACAATGATGAAATAATGTCCAAGATATTCCATATCCGGCTCGACAACAACCACTACGAACAAACCATGTAAACCACGCTTGGGGATCGAGGCTCAAAGATGAAGTTCCTTCACCGTCACTCAAGGAATTCTTCAACATGAGAGAGATGGTCGGTCAAGAAGCATGGAATTCGCAAGGGTAAATCGAATCAAGAGGGAAACACTTCAACGCTCCCTCTAGCGAAGTCGCTTCAATGGTCTATTCAAGAGCCGACTCAACGCTCTCTCCGGACCCACGTTCGCTTGAGAATCCCGCTTCAACACTCTCTCAAGGATCCACCTCAACGTTCGCACTGAAGCCACTTTAACATCCTCTCGAGTCGTTTCAACACTCAAGCTACATCAATAATCTGCGCTCCGGTCAAGTTATCTTTGATGTACTCATTGCTCAACATACGTCTCATCCATCCTTCATGAGGACCCAGCGGAGCATGAAAAACCCTAAAGTCGATAGGAGGAGGGTTACCTGTGGAACGGATATTTTCATATAGTTAAAAGGGCGCGATGAACAACTCATCATCAATGTTCGGCATATCTTTGAAGCTTTTAACACCTCATGACTTGGCACCAGCATTATCCCCAGAAGACATCTCAATAGGAGTTCATTTCTTCATTCTACAATAAAAGACGGGAGCAAGACTTGTATAAAAACGCGTGAGATGTGTAGTCACACATGACAGAACACACATTCACTTTGGAGTACACAAGGCTGGTATTGGGTCCAAACACCGGTGTTGATCAAGTCACAAGTCCGGTGTTGATCAAGTCTCAAGACCGGTATTGATCAAGTCACAGGTATCACTCAAGTTTCAAGTCTGGTATTGCTCAAGCTTCAAGTCAGGTATCACTCAAGTTTCAAGTCTGGTATTGCTCAAGCTTCAAGTCTGGTATTGCTCAAGCTTCAAGTCTGGTATTGATCAAGTCACAAGTCCGGTATTGCTTAAGTTTCAAGACCGGTGTTGGTCAAGGGCACGAGGCTGGTATAAAGGTGACATCCAGTCATGCATACACGATATGGGACCCACGTTCAATCAAGTATATATGGCGGGACCATATTTATTTGCACAACACGGTTCTCTTATGTCATGGGAATCATGTTCACGAAATTCAAGCCCACGTTCGATCAAACAGGCGCAGTAGCCCCACGAACGAAGCAGCGCAGCGGTGAATCGATTAGGCCGATTAGGCACAACCCCATCGATCGATAACAAGCGGCGCAATAGCCCCTTGACCGCAAGCAGACATAGCAAGGTCGACCGGGCAGCAAAGACCGACATCATACTAGGGGAATGCTCTCCTAGATGCCTTTTGAACGTGACATACTCCAAGGACAGGATGACCCGTCTCTCCTGGTAACATCTAACTTTGTCTCGTAAGTTTTATCTTTAACTGTCACTATCTCATGCCTACCCCACAATAATATAACCATTGTGTGCTAGGCAGGGGACTTAATATTGATGGTGGATTTTCATTTAAGGTTAAATTTGTAAAACCGAAAAATTATGCTTTGACATCTTGTAAAAGATAAAGCCATTAATAAGTGTTGGATACTCCCTCACTTAATTCACCAAGAATGGAGCATGTGGCAACAATCCCATTCTCGTGAATACATGAAATTCCTCCAGGTTGGAGCATGTGGCAACAATCCCATCCCGTGAATTTCTAATCAGCCTTGTATTTTCAAGCACTCATTATCGTGTGGCATGACGACCGAAAGTGTTACTCTTACTGCAGTAACACGAACCTCCAAGCACTATAATGAAACCATGTACGAAATACCCGTACATGCCGACTCTCGGTGTGTTATACTAGCCCGATTGAGCCCCCTTCGGTGTGTTATACTAGCCCGATTGAGCATCCGGATTGACCAGTATCGGTTCGGATATGATCGTGATCATCCAAGTCCACAAGCATGATTGGATGACCCGGATCAATTCCATCACCCCCAAGCGTGTATGGAATATCCACCGCCCGAACCAATGCGGAACCCGCACGGCTCGGCCATTGGCCTAGCTTGCCAAAAACGTTCATACCAAGCATTATGGACGAAAAACCCTAAATTAGGGTTTGCGGCATATTACATGTGTCGAAAGGTCTCAACCATCCATCTTCGCAGGTATAGATGGAGGGTGTAGATGTAGATTCAAAGGGCCCAGAGCATGTTAACACGATCACCGTGGGCCCGCCTACACACTTGACCAATCGGTCAAGACCAACCATGTTTGGTCGTGACAAAATCGTCGCCCAAACAAGAGATGACGCACGGCTTTGAAACCCAAAATTAGGGTTTTGAGCATCACGAGTGTCCATCTTCTCCGGCATGAATGGAGGGTCCAAGATTATATTAAGCAGGTCCGATCATACCAGCATGACCACCGTGGACCCATATATTCCCTAACCCGATCATCCAAGGCATATCATGTCCAGCTAATCCAAAACGCATGCTCAAACTAGCGTGGTCACACCTCCCAAACCGCAAACTGATCTCGACCACTCAACTTCGCCGGACGATTTGGATGGCTCAGATCACGTTTTCATGGGATATTCATGTATAGGCGTAAACACCAGCCTACCACCTTCACACCAGGCCAATCGGCCAAGACCGACCAAGATTGGTCGTCTTGGAACAATCTTTGAAGAGGGCGTGACGTGCGGCCCTTGCGGCACTAGTTTTTTGTCGCAAATCGATCTCGACCACTCGATTTCACCGGATGAATTGAGTGGACACAGATCATACTTTCATGAGGTAATGGGGTATAGGCTCCTACACCATCATGCCATCTACACGCATGTATGGTCGGGTTAGGGCCAAAGTTGTATCCCATGCTTGGTTTCGACCAAGTCAAGAGTGATGCCTTGCGCACCTCTTCAAAAACCCTAACTTCATCAACGGTCGCAGATGGGTGGCTCAAAGATCATCTCATCCGTCCAACTTCACCAGACTTGGTTATACAACCCACAGTCGAGTTAATTGGTTAGTAAGGTGTCATTACCCATCACTTTACCACACCATGATGCGCACTTTGCATAAAATACACACGATACTTTACAAGTATTGACTTCCGAATAACGCAGTTATTCAATTCAAAGATTACATGCTATCTTTCGTGGATCCACGATCCATACATTCCGACATCAATCATGTCACAAACTGGGGGGATACATACGGGGTATTGGTCCGGCGGTTTACGCAGCACAAGCGTGCAACGCGCCATCACAAGAACGTGTTAGGAAGTCATGGACGGTTAGAGATGAACAGGAGAAGTGGGCAAGGCCGGTCGTGTATCACCAACACACAACTCCACTACTCCATCACTCCACTTCCTCCACTTCCCACGAGAGACGTGAATAAGACTCAATGACTTGTATAAATAGGTTCTCCGCCCTATTTCCAAACAACAAGAGAAAAACAACAAGAAAACACCCAAGAGTTAATACGCTTACACCAATCGTAAGCTTGTTCACTTTCCCGTTGCAAGTCATAAGCAAGTCTACACCTTCACAATCTCAACACCTTCTTCGCTTCCCTCCCTAAGATCAACCCCATTTCCTTCACTTTGTGACCAAAACAAGTCTGGAACGGCCATTTCTTGGTTTAGGCCGGACTTGCACAGATTGATCTCTCGAATCTACAAGCACTCACCGCGTAGTGTATTTGTTTAAGGTTTAAATTCATTCCTCATACACACCCCAAATTACCAAATTCCGCAGGAGTAGTTTTCACCCATAAACAACACCATAGAATAAGGTGTTGCAACTGCACTTAGTGGAAGTGTGGTTGAGGCCGTGGCTCCATAAAGGAAGTTGGAGAGACCACTTGGTTCGATCAATCCTCACCTATAAAGGAAGTAGGCGAGGAAGGCACAACTTACTTATATTATCAGAAATCATCTCATAAGATTGTCTCTGAATATTTCCATGAATCAAACTGGAGGACGCTCGAAGTTTAATGATTCCAGAGAACAATGAAATCCCAAGTGGATTATGAGAATGCGCACGAGTCAATGGAAAGATCATGCGAGCATATTGATGATTAATTTCATTTACACTTGCTTAAGGAAATAGAGCAAGATGAGATCGAACCCTGCTCCTTGTTGCTTAATGTCAACGAATAACATATTTAGCCTATACAATCCAGGTAGAACTTGGTTCTTTGACAAATATACAGGTATTTGATGTGGTAGTGCTAACCAACCAAGTGTAAAGCCTATTGGACATACATGATTAATTTGTCATAAAGCATAATGAGAAGAAATAAGTCTTAAAGTATAAATACTCGCCTTGTGGCGCGAAGTTTCTCACAAATCCCTGGAATTGTTTTGTAATGAAATTCATAGTGTTCGGCTACTCAGTTAGCTTGGTAATTTCAAAAGGATTTGAAATGCAGCATATGTATGTGGTTATTACGTATCTATGAAAGAATCAAGAGATAGCAGATATTACAAAAGTACTTGATAGACTTTTGTTTCCCAAATCAAGTGACTCTAAACCACAAAGTGCGTTTACAGTTAGATATAACGCTCACTTATAGATTGAAGCAATCGGGCGGATGTGGAATACCATTCGAAGTGACTGTTTGATTTGGAGGGGATAGACAAGTAAGGTATTTTTCCTTGCGTATTCACAAGAAAGTTCCTGATTTGGAATTGTAGCTATCTATGTCGATGGTACAGACATGATGGGTACTCTTGATGTAATAAGAGACCTTAAAAGCTATTTGAGATTAAAAATTTGGGGAAAGCTCGACCGAATACTGAGCTTGTGGTATATCATTCCACCAGTTTGCATATGTATAAAGTTGTCAGGCAATTTAATAAAGACATGCATCCTGATAGCACTCCCATGATAAGTCGAGGTTCAAATGTAAGTAAGTGACCATTTCGTCTAAAGGAAGATGACGAAGATGTGTTGGGGATGAAATTCCCATATCTAAGTACAATATACGCATTGTTGTACTTAGTATAGTAATATACTCGATTAAATTTTACATCCTCATGGAACTTGTTAGCTAGATATTGCTCAGCGCCAACGTAACGTTATTGGAATGGTACAATGAATGTAATCATGTACTTGAAAGTAACCATTGACATGAGTTTGTTTTATCCCAGCAAAGACATAAAAATGAATGCTAAAGGAACTGCAATCCAAAGGTTGTTGATTTTGAAGGAACAATAATCTCTTCTCCAACGAAAGTAATCAGAGGGAGATATGGTAGACTATTTTCTAAGTCATTACCGATATTCAGTTTTGAAAAGTACATGACTAAAGAAAGCTATGCGGAACAACTCTCCGAAAGTAATCGGGGAGATGCCGACATCGGGGGAGGATCCAAGGATACGATATCAACATATTTTACTTCGAAATTGAAGTTGTGTTGTACTCTTTTTCCCTTCGATCGAGAATAGTTTTTCCCAAAGGGTTTTGTTACTCGACAAGGTTTTTAGCGAGACAACACTAAAAACACCAAGTATGTTGAACGTTGAAGACATTGAGATCGCGTTGATATTACTGAAAATATCTGAATCAAAGAAATGAAATGTGATATTCTCTTAAGCAACGTAACTTCCAGAATCAACAACATGGTCTTATAAACATTCAAGTCACCAAAGTAAAGTGTGATAAACTCCTTTTGAATGCATTAGACTAATTATTTGACATCAGGGAGAGCATCTAATGGTGTGTTGACTATTTTCCTTCACCAAAGTTGCTTTTTCCCACAGGGTTTTGTTACTCGGCAAGGTTTTTAATGAGACAACAACAAACACCGGGAATATAATTTCCCAGCTAAGGCTATTGTCTTTCCCACAAGGATTTTATTCCTTAAGAGTTGTGAAGCAACTAGTCAACTTCAACGGAGCAAAGTGATCATCCGCCCTGCAGATCACCTTTACTTGCATCTATCACGTTGTACTCTTTTCCCTTCGTCAAGGTTTTATCCCGCTGGGTTTTCCTTGTCAAGGTTTTAATGAGGAAACTTATTTGAGTCCATCTATGTTCTAAGTTTTCTTAATATTGTACTCTTTTTATTTAGTTCAGGTTTTGTCCCTCTGGGTTTTCCTGACGAAGTTTTAACGAGGCAATTAACTTAGACTCGTCGATCTTTGAAAATCGTATTGCATGTGATGAACTACATGTAAAGTACGTGACAACATGTGAAGTACTACATGTGAAGAGTTTTACCAAGGTTTTATCCCCCTTGGGTTTTTCCTTATCAAAGTTTTAATGAGGCGATTGATTTCGGCACAAGTCATCAAGAAGAGGACGACATTTGAAGACCTACATTCGAAGCACTATACGTGAAACACTTCAAATGGAGTTCTATTGGACCACACAAGGGGGAGTGTTGTAGGGCCTACGGCCCATGGGTGTGCGGCCCAACTAGAAGCCTAAGGGTTTCTCTTTACATGTATATAAAGGATACTTTACCTATGTAATAGACTAATCAATAGAAATCCTTCTCTTCTCCGCCCCTTCCTTTTTCCTCTATTATTCTACTACAAAAAAATATGATTTTTTACCCCATAAACATTTTTATCCGATTTTCTAGGTTTTTATCATAAATATTCGAAATTAAGATAATATTTTTTTATTATTATTTTGGATATTTATCATAAATACTCGAAATTAATATACTATTTTTTTTAGAAAAATTTGACGGTTTTGATTTTAAAATAATCATGTAAACTCGGTGTAATTATACGTAATAATTTTATGCCGTCCAATCGAAGATCTAAATATTAATTTAAAATATCAATTAACATAGTAATTTTTAGATGTTTTCAGTAAACATGGATGGTTTTCTAAATATTTATTGTTAATACTAAAAATTAATATAGTCATTTCTAGATTTTTTTTTGCCTTATAAAAGATTCAAAAATATAAATTTTAATATTTTATTCCATAAATATGTTGATTTTTTTTTTATTTCAGTCATAAATGTAGGAAATTAATATAGTATTTTTTTTTTGATTTTTTATAATAAATACATGAAATTATAAAAGATTCAAAAAAATATAAATCTTATTATTTAATTCCAAAAATATGTTGAATATCTTTATTTTAATCATAAATTTCAGAAATTAATATAGTATTTTTCTTTGGCATTTTTAGAATTTTTTTCTTATAGAAGATTCAAAAATATAAATCTTATTATTATATTTCATAAATATGTTGATTTTTTTTTTTGATTTCAGTCATAAATGTACAAAATTAATATAGTAGTTTTTTTTTTTTTGGATTTTCTATGATAAATACATGAAATTATAAAGATTCAAAAAAATATAAATATCATTAATTTATCCATAAATACGTTGAATTGATTTTTGTTATTTTATTCATAAATGTAAGAATTAATATAGTTTTTTTTTCTGGATTTTCTATAATAAATGCATGAAATTATAAAAGATTCAAAAAATATAAATTATTTTATTTTATTCCATAAATATGTTGAATTGATTTTATTTTTTTTAATCATAAATGTCCGAAATTTATATAGTAGTTTTCTTTATTTTCTGAATTTTCACAATAAATGCACGAAATTAATATAGCAATCTTTCTAAACAATGAGGGCCGTCCGTCGCGTGTGTCCCAGCAATCCACCCAATCTACACCGCACATTGTCAGATCCACGCACCATATCTAACGAAATTTCATCCGACGAATACGAATGGTTTCTCAATTAGCCAATGAGAGCGCGAGGTTACGCTCACCAACCAATAGGAGAGAGGGTAAGCTCCACCAGTGCTACTTTTATTCTGGAGTGAGGGATGATATTGAGTTTTTAGGTTGTTGATTAGCAAACTTTTTTACGCATTATGCATAAAATATATTTCATATCATTAAAGAGAACTTGTATATAAAGAAGATCATTCGCAAATTTTCATATGTTAAATAAAAATTCATACCATAAATTTCAAAGCAATGAAATAAAATAAGAATCAACATATACATAATTAACACACTTAGAGGAATTAAGGGGTTATTTCTAGGTTTTGCAGCATTCGTGGGGAAAAACCAAAGTTTTATTTTCCTTTTTGTTTTTGAAACAAGCAACATCTATTAATAGAACGAAAGCTTAATTTAAATTGCCTACTTATCTTCTGCATTTGTTTGATTTATTTTACTCTCTAATTTATTTTGCTATCTAAATCCCATTACAGTATGCTGCACGCGGTAAATTCACCAAAGGAGTCGAGGATTTGACTTATGCAGAGGAGCTTCTTAGCTGCTCCATAATATGGTTATTTCTTAGTTGTTCCAAAGTATGATTTGATTTACTCTTCACTGTTCATCTACTTACTCATTATTCGCAGGCATGTTTCCCCGTCAACGTAGGAGCAACGCATGCACTGGTGCTTAACAATTATAAATGTTAAGGAAATGAAATTTCAATAATTGAATTCACTTTATCGAGAATCTGATGACACGTATATAACAATTCTGAGAACTTTGGTATGTCGGTCGCTTAGTGATGTCTTTTTGTTGCTATTCAGGCTACATAGTAATGTATTTTTGTTGATTTTCAAGCCAAATATTTTAAGGAACTTCTATCAATGAATGGAAAACAAGTTGACACTGAAAGTTGGCCTACTAAACCTATTATAAACGCTCCACGACAAACAAATGGGTATGTATATGATATGAGTTTCTTAGTTTATGATGAGTTTCTTAGAAGTAAGACAAGTAAAATACAGTAAGCAAACAAAGATTAACTAGTTGAACGCAAAACTAAAACAATGAAATGATGGTGTATTGAGTCTTACTCCTTAGAATACTCATTGCTAGGTCAAAGTGAAAGCATATTACCTAGCGAAAGGAATTCTTTTTTTTTTTGACCGTTCTCATGCAAATTATATGATCTTGAGAATGTTAATTCTTTCGCCATGTAATATGTTTTCGCTTTGACCTAGCAATGAGTACATCATAACAAATATGTAGATGTGTTAACTATTCATTTATTTTAATTTATTTTAATTAGCTCATCAGTTAAGAAATTAGTTTCTAATTAGTTGGATGATGTAATGTAAACTCAAGTACAACACTTAGGGAAGTAAGGCTTAATTGGTTGGTTGATGTTTAAATGGGAGGATATAATCATGTTGTAAGAGTTTTTTAGCTGGCTTGGGTTTGTCTTGATCTTTTGTTCTTCTCTTAAATATTTTTTTTTTATTCCACTTCAGATGGTATAATCTCCCAATAAGTCCTTACTTGCTCTATTTTCTGCAAGATTGGCTTTTATCCTTTAAATCGTTATTACGTTTTAAGTAATATATAAATTCTTCGCAGAATAATTTTCCGACCCTTCCACTGACCATAAAATTATGATGACATCAGCTTACCCGTCTTATATAACTTTCTCATCTTTTTTGTGATAAAAGTTCACAAATTAGAATGTTATAGAAAACACTTGGGTATACAAAGAGAACCAAGTTCATATCACTCATATGATCTCGATAGAGTCTAAAACTCCATAAAGAACACAATTAACCCTATGAAAGAGATATCGAGACTAACTTTAGAGACATACCATCAATTGAAATAAACTAATATTTTCAGTTTTCGTCTATCACTAATTATAAAATATTGTTGTGTTACCTTCTAAATTCACAAGCACATTCCCCACAAAGATATTCAATTAAGCACAAGTTCATTGAAGAACTCTTACCCTGCTTTTATCATTATCTTGACTGATGAAAACGACAATAAATAAATTTTCATGAAGAAATGGTTTAATGGTTAGTGATCATACATACCTATGAGTTGAAACAAACATGATAACTGCAAGCTAATAAACCATTAAAAGTATGTATATAATTTAATTATACTCGCTAAGATACTAAAACTCCTTGAATACCTATATACAATTGATTAAAGAAATAAATATTCAATTTTTAAAATAAGTTGTATTGTTGGTGATGTTCAAACCCATGTATGGTTGCAACGCAAGTTAGTTCACGGGAAAAAAATTATAAGGTACCACTTGGCAAGATTTGTGGTGTTTTTAATGTTGCGTCTAGTACAATAAGAAGAAGTGTATTGGAGAGGAAAAGTGATTTGTAGGGGTGTCTAATATAAGGTACCACTTGGCGAACAATGGGTAAGACACCTACTTCTCGTAATCACGTTAAATGTCTACTTTAATCAAATACAAGAGTTGCAAATTGATTCATGACTTCTCGTGGTAATTTTTTTTTTTCAGAAAAAAAGAAAGAGAAATTGCCAGACACCTTACAAATCCGAGTATCATCAATATATTGCTTGTAACCTAGTTTTAGGTTATGACCATAGTGTAATATCCCTCCTGAAATCATATTAATTTCAGGGACGGAGCCAGGACTGATATGGTCTCAATGAAATTCTAAATCTTATGGGGCCTATAAACCCCACAAACGCCTTCTCCCTCCGTCCCTGATCAGTTTCAAAATAATAATAAAATTCGACAATCATCAATTTATTGATTTTAACCTAGTTTTGGATAACAGTATTAGTGAAATATCCCTTCTGAACTAATAATAAAAAAGAAGAAGATGTTGGGTTGAAATTTCCATAAATCAGGTTTATGGGTAATTATCTACAAAACCCAGACCTGAAACTCCGTCATCTGCACATGAAATTATGGAAGCAATTATGTTTAAATGAAAAGCTTCGCATAGTCAATAAAAAATATTTTGCTTCAAATTGATATGATCAGTGAAATGGATAGGAGCTACTCAGTTATCATTTGCCTGCCAGTTTCATAGAACCGATTGCTTATTCGATTTCATGCTCAATTGTCAGTTTTAGGGAAGTGACAATTCATTCTTCACTTCCTTCTTGTACAACCTTAGCATGATCCAAATGTATCTCTCATGTGAATTGATCTTTTTTCCCTTTTCGCTCCAAATGATGATTTCTCATTCTTTTGTTCCTAGTGACCCCAAAGTACCTGAAATATCAAAAACAAACATAAGATACATTTACAAGAAAATTGACAAAGAAAGCATAAATAATAGAGACAAAATCAAGGTGTTTTACACACCTATCAGTGCAATCAAAGTTTCAACAACCGTTAGTCAATCAAATCAATAATCGAAAACTAAAATAACAACGCAATTATCTAGTTTCCCACCAATGGTACTCGTAAAGCTTCTTGATCCCACAAAAGTCTTTAAACGAGCGGTCGTAAGAGATTTCGCCTAATTAGGGTACTTTCCTCCCCGGATAGACGGCTCCACCATAAATAACATGAATGAAGTTTGCATGGCTCTTAGGATAGTTTGCAAGAAATGCAAACTCAATTATTTATAGACCAAGGTTGTTTGGAAAAGGAAATTCCAATACCGAAAATATTCTCAAGATATGCAATAATTACCTAATTTCGGTTTTCCTATTTCCAACTAATATCCAACCTGTAATGTCGAAATCTCTCATTAGAAAATATCTAATATTAGTTTAACACTTAACTAATATAACTTTTCCAAGAGATATGTTTTGATTTCCTGGAAAATCAAAAGCATATAATCGAAAATTTTAACTAAAAGATTCTGAGTATTTCGGATTGGGATCACCTTGAGTATCAAGGAATATCTTTGGAATACCTTCAAAATTAAGTTGCTATACAAAGTACAAATCCAACTTTGTATAGTTGATACCAAGTAATCTACCCCTAATTACTTAGTTCCTTCAATATCCCCGCGTCTACAACCGTATGGTCACGCACGTGAATCCCAAGACAGAAATCACTATCTTGAGTTGCTTTACCGATGTAAAGTCTTAAGCACTAAACTCCTTTCGATCGTCTTCCAAACAGTAAGGCACGAAGCTGTTGGTAACTACTCCAATAATCTTTTATAAAAAGATTCGTTGAGTTTGACAAAGGCTCTTCTGTTTAAACAAGTAAACTCCTTTGTCGGGTAAGATCAATCCAAATCAGTAACTTAGATTCAGATTCACAACTATTTGATTCAAAAATTGAGGAATACCACCAAATGATAGTTGATGATCTAAGCGAATATATGATCCAATCTATCAAAGATAAATGTTATCTAAGTCAGATCCCATCCAATCAAGATGTGTGCACAAATCATGAGATACGAAAACCAATAAGAAAAATCTTCTTGTTCTTCAAATCTTCAATTTCCTTTCTTCTGTACCTGAACATCTCAAACTTAAATCCACTTATGATCGATCACACACGGAAGAGAAGGATCTCAAGAATAATAAAACTAGGTGCAATCAAAGTTTCAACAATCCTTAGTCAATTAAATCAGTAATTGAAAACTAAAATAACAATGTAATTATCTAGTTTCCCACAAACGGTGCTCGCAGAGCTTCTTGATCCCACGGAAGTCTTTAAACGAGCGGTCGTAAGAGATTTCGCCTAATTAGGGTACTTTCCTCTCCGGATAGAGGGCTCCACCGGAAACAACACGAATGAAGCCTGGATCTCTTAGGATAGTTTGCAAGAAATAGAAACTCAACTATTTATAGACCAAGGTTGTTTGGACAACAAGGAAATTCCAAAACCGAAAATATTCTCAAGATATGCAATAAGTACCTAATTTTGGTTTTCAACTAATATCCAACCTGTAATTCTGAAATCTCTCATTTGAAAATATCTAATATTTGTTTAACACTTAACTAATATAACTTTCCAAGAGATATTTTGATTTGCTTGAAAATCAAAAGCATATAATCGAAAATCTTAATTAAAAGATTATAAGTATTTCGGATTGGGATCTCAGTTCCTCTCCCCTTATTCAAGCCTCTGATAGTTCACTAAAATGAGTTGGAATCTAATCTTGGATCTCATATTCGATTCATAAGGCACAGAGGAAGTAAGACCAAGACCTGGAATAGTTATCAGGGTGTAAGAATATTGAAAGGTTAGGGCAATCGCTTCAGGATTTAGCCCGAACTCAGTGTCAAGCAAGTTAGATCTCAAGGTGTTAAGCATACAAGTCCGGTCCAGGCCTTGAGTGTCAAGTAATATCTTTGGATAATAAAAGATAAGATTAGTATTCATGTCCAAATTATGTCGACGTCCAGAACTTTCCTATTTAGCAAACCCTAATTCCAAACTCACACAAAACCGTAAAGTAATATGTGAATATGAAATACCGATTTTGCTCTTGGGACCGGTTCTACCATGACTCCCAACATAGGTTAATATCGGTTCTACTAAGTCTCCAAATATATGTAGGGATCGGGGTTACCATGACTCCCAACAATAGCTAGGATCGATTCTACCAAGTATCACAATATAGGTAGGGATCAGTTCTACAATGACTCCCAACAATAGCTAGGATCGGTTTTACCAAGAATCCCAAAATAGGTAAGGATCGGTTCTACCAAGACTCTCAACATAAGTCAAGATTGGTTCTACCGCATATCCCAAACTAGGTAAAGATCGGTTACACCATAGATCTCAACATAAGTCAAGATTGGTTCTACTAAAGTTATTACCTAGGTTCTAATTGGTCATCCAATAGATCTTCAATGAAAACCGGACCAAAACGCATATTGATTGCCTTTCGATTACGAAACAAGTTTCGTATATGTACTTCCTTTAAACATATGTAATTAAACATAGTTTCCTAGGATGAAATCACACCTACTGTATATCCAATACACAATCAAATAACAAGTTACATAGATTATGTCGATGTCACATTTACGAAGCTCAAAAGATAAACGTTATACTTCGTAATCAAATATTCTTCCTTGACACTTTTTAATCATAATAGAAAGATCAAGTCTAATACTAGAGTATTGAATATAACCTTGCATGTTATATATGCTTTCAATCTTAAACGACTTGAAAACAATGATAGGAATGGATACAAGTCAAGTAAGTCAGTATCATTATATACCTCAAGTCGAAGGATGATGTCTTTATTATAGTCGATACGTCTTCACGATCTTAAGGTCTTCAGAGTAATACTTGTATGTCTCAACATTCATAGACTTTCTAGTCTAACCTAAACGAAGTTGACTATAGTACATTTAATCAAGCGACTCTGATTGAGTTTTGATACTAAAAATATGACAACCAAACTTGACATACCAACGCTTGGTGGGTTCAACCGAGAAATGCTCTAACAGTCCCTCCCTTTGTCAATTTTTGTAGGATCAGAATATCGCGACAACAACTCTACGCGAAGACAACGGATAACAACATTGCGAGTGAGTCGCAGAGGGTTAAGTATGAATGACGCACTGGATGACGGTAGGAAGATATGAAATCTGGCGAAGGTAAGAAGTGTCATGAATACGAATACTTGTACGCCTGCGACACTTCGCGAGATATTCCCGAAAATAAAGGACAGATTAGCTGTCATTCACTATGTATTACCCTATATAAAGGGATGAGTGAATCTGTTGTAGGAGAGGTCTTTTGGGGGGATTGGAGAACAAGTCATTTGGAGAGAGAAAGAGAGAGAATTTTTGTAAGTTCTTAAGTGTAATTCCATTTTCCTGTGTAAAGATTCAAGAAAGTTATTAATAAACATTCATAATTGTTCATCTATTATCTTTTGAATGGATTAGTTTAACAAAATATAGTGAGGGGTGTATTGTGGGATTTCCTGCAACTACATATTGGCGCTAGAAACAGGGACCTGAAGAAAGAAAGAAGACAATAAGAATCATTTAAATCAAGATAATGAAAGAAAAAGACAATGTTAAATTAGATGAGGCAAAGGAGAAAGATATGGAATACAGTTCGGGCACAAAGATAATGATTGATGAGTTTCATGAAAATATCAAAGGAAGAATACACAAGCGGGATTTTGAAGGAAAGAAAATCACGAGATAGAGAGGTATGATGCCTTTAGAAGAATGGGAAAAGCAAAGGATAACATTCACAACTTCGTAAATATCCAAAGAAAATTTGTATCACACATCTCCACCGGTAATCACCATAAACGCGTGCAAAGGAGAAGAATTAATAAAGGCAACATAAAACATGGATGATAAATAGAACTTTAATCGACACGGGAAGTTTGGTGAATATTATGTTTTATCATGCTTACGAGAAGATGGGATATAAAGATAAAGAAATGATTCCCACGGCCTACAACATCCATGGTTTTGGTAAATCCGTAACAAAGGTTAAAGGAGAAGTAAAAATACGAATTCTGGTTGGGAGACATCGAGACACGAGTAACCTTGTGTATAGTAGATATGGAATCGCCATACAACGTATTGCTAGGGAGACCATGGGTACATGCAATAAAAGCAGTAGCATCAACATTTCATCAATGTATCAAATTTCCCACACCAACCGGAATCGAAGTAGAGATTAGAGGAGATGTGGAAAAAGGAAGAACATGTTATCAAATTTAAATAAAATATAATGAAGAGCAAGCAAAGAAGCGAAAGTATCGCGCAGAAAAAGCGCGATAGATTAAAAGGAAGAAGAATTTAGAGTTTACATGATAAGAGCAAAGGAAGGAAAAGGGATACCTAGCGAGATTTCGGGAGAAGAAAATGAACTCGCGAAAGAGTTGAAAGGACCAACCCCTATGGGAGAACCGCAAGCTAGTTACGTCGCGCAGAGCAAACGAAAGAAGTGAATGTCGGAACTAATGAAGAGCCCAAAATGTTGAAAATTGGGACCAAAGTATGGAAACGGATGAGGAAAAAAGGATCAGAGAGTTGCTGCGAGACTATAAGGATATCTTCGCGTGGAACATGGATGATATGCAGTATAGATCCATCGATAGCTTGTCACAAATTGGAAATAGATAAAAAGGTGAAGCCGTTCAAACAGAGAATTAGAAAAATCGTGATGACTTATCACCCCAGTAGATAGAAGAAGAGCTAGAAAATGCTAGATGCAGGAATCATCGAGCCAAAGAAAGTATCCCGAATGGTTAGCAAATATGGTTATAGTCCCAAAGAAGAAAAAGGGGATAAGGATTTGCATAGATTTCACTGATTTAAACAAAGCTTGTCCTAAAGATAGTTTTCCATTGCCAGATATCCCACAACTAGTCGAATCAGCAGCAGGGAATGAAAGAATATCATCTCTGGATGGGTATAAAGGTTACAAACTGATTCCTCTCGCCGAGGAAGACCAAGAGCATACCGTTTTTTTCGCTCCAAGAGGGTTATATTGTTATACGAAAATGCCGTTTGGTTTACGAAATCTTGGAGCAACTTACCAAAGAATGGTAGAAGAAGTGTTCGCGGAATGGATACATAAAACACTGGAAGTATACGTAGATGATATGCTTGTAAAAAGTAAGAAAGCGAGAAAACCATGTACAAGATCCGAAAGAAATTTTTTGAACAGATGAGGCGATTCAACATCAAAGTAAATCCCGAAAAATGTACCTTCTGAGTGGCATCGGGAAAATTTTTGGGTTATATAGTATCAAAGGAAGGAATACAAGTCGACTTCGAGAAAGTGAAAGCGATTCGCGATATGCCAACACCGGCGACAATAAAGGATGTTCGGAAAGCTGAATGGGTTATTAGCATCACTAGGAAGATTCATTTCGCGATCATCGATAAGTGCAAGCATTTTTTCAAAGCATCTTGAAAAAGGGATCGAAATTTAAATGGACAAGACGAATGTGAAAGGGCTTTACAGGGAATTAAAGAACATCTAATGGAAGTATCCATTATGCAAAAAGCAGAACCAGGAGAGGAATTGTTGGTATATCTTGCGACAACGTCGCATGCGTTAAGCGCGTATTGCTGCGAATAGACGCCGGAGTAGAAAAACCGATTTACTATATCGTAAAACTTTTAATGCCGCATAAAAGGAATTATTCGAAGATTGAAAAACTAATCCTGGCGTTAGTATATGCAACATTTAAGCTTCGCATATATTTTCAAGCACATATTGTCAAGGTGGTAACAAAAGTACCAATCGAATCAGTAATGAAAAATTCAAAAAGATCGGGAAGAGTAGAAAGGTGGAATGCACAAATAAGCCATTATAAACTCAAATATGAAATATTATCCTCAATCAAGTCACAAGTAGTCGCAGACTTTTTGGCAGAATTTCCTTTGGAAGAAGATGAAGCAGTGGATGAAATGATGGACGTAGAAGAAGAGCATGGGAACCCAAATGATTTGTTAACTGAACCAGATAGATGGGAAATATTGGTAGACGGATCATCAAATGGAGAAGGTAATGGAGTGGGAATTGTTGTGATTTCTGGAGAAGGCAATAAATTAGCTTTTCTCTTTTAGATTGGAGTTTGAATCCACTAATAATGAAACGGAGTATGAAGCCATAATACATGCTTTGCGATTCGCAATAGAAATGAAGTTAGAAAATGTGAGGATTACCAAAGTGATTCGCAATTAGCAATTCGCCGAGATAATGAGAAATACGCTACAAATGAGCCATCTTTGCAAAAGTATAGAAAGCTTGTCGAAGAATTGTCAAAGACAGATACCAAAAATGAGGTGGAGGCATATATCAAGGAGAAATAACAGACTCGCAGACGCTTTTGCCTTTATATCAAGCATGATGACAGATCCCATTGCGAGGAATATCAAAATACAAACACTTTTAGCACCATCAATTAATAAAGAAGAAGGGCAAGAAGCGGATGCAATGTTAGTAGAGCATATACCACAATGTCACGATAAAGACTGGAGAAATGTAACTTCACACTTATTTGATGAAAGGGGAGACACCAAGAAATAGATTAGAAGCACACAAATTAAAAATCCGTGCAACGAATTATGAATTAAGAGATGGTGTGCTTTATCGGCGATCTTTCGATGGCCCTTCACTTCGATGTTTAACAAGGGAAGAGGGAGAAATCATATTGAAGATGTTATAGTGGAGATGTCGGAAATCATAGCGGTGGAAGATCTTTAGCATATAAAGCAAAAACACAAGGATATTACGGCCATATATGCATGAGGACGCGAGAGCAAATGTCAAGACGCCGCGAAGATTGCCAAAGACATGGGAAGAAAATACATGCACTGGGGCACCATTAAGTTCTTCAAAAAGTGTATGGCCTTTTGGAAAATGGGGTTTAGATATCGTGGGACCTTTTTTACCAGGAACAGGACAGAGAAGATACTTAATTGTCGCAACAGATTATTTCACCAAATGGGCAGAAGTGAAAGCGGTACAACACATTCGCGACAAAGACATTTTTACTTTCATATTCGAGAATATTATATGCGATTTGGGATCCACTTACATTGGTATCGATAATGGGAAACAATTTGAAGGGCAAAACATAGAGTTGTTTCTTAATGCATTTCAAATAAAATTTGGGAAATAGACTCCACTATATCCGCAAGCTAACGGTCGGGGCGGAGGCAACAAATAAAACAATTTGGATATATTGAAGAAGAAGTTAGAAGGACACAATAGAGGATGGTGCGAACAAGTACCCGGTGCGGTATGGGCATACAATACAACAAGAAGAGAAGCTCTTGGAATGTCACCTTTTTGCTTAACATATGGAGTCAAGCCGTGCTCCCAATAGAAGTCATGATCCCAACAACTAAAAAAGAAGTTTGGGAGAAAAATCTTTAGTGCAGGAAACATTCTAATCAAGTTAGACGAATTAGAAGAGAAAAGGGAGAAGGCGTTACGACACATGGAGAATTATCAACGAAGATTGGCCAGAGAATATAACAAGCATGTGAAGATACGTGAGTTTCAACCAGGAGACTTGGTACTGCGAGAGACACCAATATATCAGCGAGAAAATGGAGGCAAGTGGCGAGAAAATGGGATGGACCTTATATTATCAAAGAAGTAGTTGGTACAGGGGCTTATAGATTGATGGATCCCGAAGGCAAAGATATGGGACAAAGATTAGGCAGTAGTGGAACAGATTATATCTAAAGAAATACTACCCATAAAAATGGGTTAGATGAAGTACTTTAATGCAAGATATTTGCAAAATTCAATAAAATACTGAGACCAAGATATCAGCGAATGTCTCGCGAGAGAATGGCAAGAAATGACGAATGAATGAATGAATAAACATGATCGAATGAATGGGACGAACCTTTATGGCGTACACCTAGTTCGCGAATTATACTTCGTAAAGAGGCAAATGTAAGACCTAAAGTGCGTCATATAAGGGGGTATCTCTTAACATGGCTCGGGGAAAAGGTTACACCGCCCCCGGAACTGGGTCATGCAGATTTGGGGCCCATGAAAGCCTATCCGGAAGAGGTACCTTGGATTCCCAACTATATATGTAGGTTATACTGGTTGGGCGACCGAGGGTCTCTTTCAAGTCGCCGTATGATCAAGGCGCCGAGGTACCCGGTTGAGTCAAGAGTGCGGGGAGCATGGAACTTCCTTACCACTCTTGACAAGTCTTGGCGCATCCGCACTCGGCCCAAGAAAACTCCACTTAGGGTGCAGCCTTGTAACCATAAACTCTATAGGTATAAGGGATAACAAGTCATTGAAAACAACTCAAGTTGTTGTTAAGACCGGATGGGAGGAGCTAGCCTTGTATGGCCGATGTACGCCTCCTTGAAGGGGCAAGCGGGGAGGTGATAAGGCGGCACCCTCCATTAGGGAGCCGATAAGTTCCAAAGACGCAAATGTCACGAGGCTTTGTTTTCGCAAGGAAACTTAGGCTTGTCATATTTGTGCAATGATCCCGCAGAGGCAATAATACTAACGCGAGGTAAGGCGAGATCAATGGGTCCTTACATGCAAGTGTAAAGACGTCCTGCGATTTCGTCGCAAGACGACAATGTCATGGGGCTTTACTTTCGCAAGAAATTTTAGGCCTGTCATATTGTCGCAAGCGAAATATCCTGCAGAGGCAAAAATACTAGAAAAATTGATAAGACAAGGCCAATGGGTTTTTACATGCAAGTGTAAAGACGTCCTGCGACCTTGTCGCAATAAAGGGTGGCAGAGTGGACCTTTAATTAGGAAGGTCAAACTTAGAAGACCATCAAAAATGATAAGGCAAGGTCAATGGGTCATTACATGAAAATGTAAAGGCGGCCTGCGATCTTGTCGCAATGAGAAGAAATAAAGTGAAATTCCTAATTGGGATGATTTTACTCAACAAAAGATTCAACAAGCGAACACGCTCGCGAGGTTATGTTCAAACATCTTAAATAAGAGAAAAAAGGAGAAAATAGGGGATTACTCGATCAAAGACTTAATCCTTACAAACAAAAAGAAGTTTTGACAAATTACAAAGAAAGTTTAATTCTCTACATCAATATTATCAATATTGCCTTTATCGCTTCACCTTCTTTGAGTTGGTGGATTTTCATCGTAAATGTTTCAAAGACATCTTCATTTTCGCCACTGGTGGGTTTTCATCGTAAATGTTTTCACACCTTCATTTTCGCCAATGGGTGGATTTTCATCGAGATTTTTTCATCGGATCTTTGTTTACAACTTCAATATTAGCGATATCTTCTTCGCTTTCATAGTCATAATCACTATCGAGAATCGGGGACTTCATCATCACTTACTTCCAAAGGATCAACATGAATAGGATCAAGGGACTTAGACAATAAAATCTCATTCACAAGGACTTGACTTTGAGGGGAATTGACGAAGCAACGCCTTTTGACGATTCTTGCTATCTATGTCTTTGAAGAAGACATATAATCAAATCTTTCTTCCGCACGGTCGCGAGAACGAACAAGAGAGGCGCGGCGAGTAATCCATTTTCTTTCGAATTTTAGAATAATCTGACGAGGTGGAGATAACAGAGCTAAGCTTTTCTCGTAGTCTGCATAACAAATGCACAAGATTAAAGAAAGCTTTTACGGAATATTTTGGAATTTTCGGGATAATTAAATATTTTTGAAATAAATCAATGTATTAAGATAGTCAAATAATATGACTACCTTCCTTCCGAGAAGTAAGATGTTGAATTAAAGTCGCAAAATTATTCCCCAAGCAGATCCATGGCATCATCAAATGTATCTCCAACTAGGCCTTTCAATCGAGCTCGCAGGCTTTTTCATTCGAAACAAGTATGGAATTCTCGATCACAAGGGTAGAGTTGGATTTTTCTAGTTTGGAACATTGATCCTTGAATTGGTTTGCTTTTAGACTCAAGGTTATTCTACCGAATAAGTTTATCTCTCTCGTGGTAATTTCTTCAAGTTGGTTTTTCAAAGTATGAATAAATTGTTCTTGTTCCTCACGTAATTTTTGACAAGCATCATATTCTTGCGAATAAGTCGCGACTTTGTTTAGCAGAGATCGCTTCTCTGAGAAAGAGTCCCATTCTTATCTCGATAAAGTTTCCAACTCCAAATTAGCCTTAGTCAAAGAGTAAGAAAGGCGAGATAAGTCTTTACTTAATGAGTCTTCTTTCATTGAACTAAATCAAAGTTTTCTTTAGACAAATTATCTATTTGATCAACGGCATATGTATGAAGATTATTTAAGAAGTTATATTGCTCCATCAAAGCATCTCTTTCAACTCGAACCTCTTCAACAATTGATTCCAACCGATATATCTCCATTATTCGTTTAAGTTAAGAGCTTAAACGGCGAACAAAACTTTAAGTTGTAAAAAAAAAAAAAAAAAAAAAAAAAAAAGGGGGGGGGGGGAGGAGTATACCTTTTAACTCTTCATTCTTCTTGCGAAGATTATCACGATCTAGTGAGAGGTTGTGAAATTTTTGATTTTCAAGATGGAGATTATTGCATTTAGCTTGATCATAGCTTGAAGATTATTTTTCGACCTGTAATCTCTTGAACTAAGGATGCTTGCGAGATCCTATCGGGACCAAGATGTTTACTTAAAATCTCGCGAGACATCGGACTTGACAGGATCGACAGAAGTCTTCTTGGCATCATTCACAAGGTCCGAGAGAACTTTGAAAGCCACGTCTATTCCTTCCAAATTCTTTGCAGTAAGAGGGATTTGCTCGGCTAAAGAAGGAAGAGACGAATCATTCTTCGCCAAAGGAACATCATGAGAAGGGGAGATTTCAGGAAAGGTAGTGATTGGAGGAATGACCGGGACATTGATGGTAGGAGAAGGGATAAGTTCATCCGTAGTAGGATTATTGTGAGGAACCCGATCTATAAGGAGTTGAGGCATAGGAATATTGTCATTTGTGACAAGATTGTCTCGCGATGATTTCGATGAGGAGAAGAAGGTGTAAATGAGGGAAAAGGAACATCGGGAGTAACATGTTTAGAGTGGCGAAATCTTTTGGGAGTTTGGTCAATAGTTTTGTCATCTGCGAATGATAAATTAAGTAAGAAAGCAGAGGCAATGATATTGCTATTAAAAGGTAAATGCTTCTTAAAATACCTTATCACTCGCAGGCTTTCTTTTAGAAACAGTATGTTTAGCTTGCGAAGAGGACTTGGGTAGCAAGGTGGATTCTTGTTGAGAAGTTGGTTTTTATTTGTGAATCCAAAGAAAGAAGAGGGTTCTTCACGGTGAACTTGGTCTTTGGGTTTGTTCTTGCTTTGAAACAAAAATGGCGAGAAAAAGATTAAAAGGAATAAGATAACCTCAAAAGGGAAGTTAATCACAAAATCAATCAATCATAGAATCAATCGAATCTAGCAAGGTTAACAAACTCGGATGCCATGGAAGTGATAGCAAATAAGAAGTAGCGAGAAGATGATGAAGGCGATGGTGAAGAAGAAGAATAACGGAAAACAATTGCGAGACGATAAAAGAGATGAAATAGAAGGAAAGAAATGTTCTTCACAAAAGACTCACCTATAAATAGGCAAGAAAGTGTTATGACCGGATAACATTAAATGTAATAGGTAAAAAGAATGGTTTTAAACACGTGTAAACGGTCACTCCTAAATTCATGGAGTTATGCCGAAGAAGATTTTTAATGGAAAATGAACAGTTGCGACAAAGAATTCGGATATCGCACAACGTAAGGAAACATAAGGAGAGGCGAGAAGATGTAGTATTGGGTATTCTTACATGACCCATGAGGCAAGAAATGATATTTCATACATACTTCTAAAACTTGAACTTCGCCAAAGAATAGAGGCAAGTACGTACTTTTCAAGTCCGTATTCTTTTGCTCGTTCCTTCATCAATAAAAATCGAGACTACACCAACAACGAATTTTTTTCTTAAAGATCGCTCTCCAAGCAATATTCAAGAAAAAAAGAGGCAAGATGTAGGATTTAATATCGCGACAACAACTCTACTCGAAGACAACGGATAACAACATTGCGAGTGAGTCGCAGAGGGTTAAGTATGAATGACGACCGGATGGCGGTAGGAAGATATGAAATCTGGCGAAAGGTAAGAAGTGTCGCGAATATTTAATACTTGTATGCTGCGACACTTCGCGAGATATTCCCGAAAATAAAGGGATGATTAGTTTGTCATTCACTATGTATTACCCTATATAAAGGGATGAGTGAATTGTTGTAGGAGAGGTCTTTTGGGGGGATTGGAGAACAAGTCATTTGGAGAGAGAAAGAGAGAGAATTTTTGTAAGTTCTTAAGTGTAATTCCATTTTCCTGTGTAAAGATTCAAGAAAGTTATTAATAAACATTCATAATTGTTCATCTATTATCTTTTGAATGGATTAGTTTAACAAAATATAGTGAGGGGTGTATTGTGGGATTTCCTGCAACTACAATTTTAGTGACGAAAATCTAATACATATGGAGATAAACGAATTACAAAATAACTCATTATTCATACGTAAAAAAGCGGGGGTCTAACAACCACACCCAATATTTCGTTTAGGCAATCTGTATGGAAACCTATAATATAATTCCAAGATAATCAACAAGACAGTCAGACTTAATCAATGAAAATATATCCAAGAGTTGTATATTTGTTTCTCAGTGTAATCAGCAAATCAAACAGATAGAATCACCGAGCCTGATTATCATGAGAAACAACTTGAACAACACCAAAGACCAATGTTCAAGTGTCAATCAATTTATATCAACAACCAAAGGTTGGATTATCTAATTGATTGAACTACGCACAGCCTGTGATATTTCAATTATATAAATAAATATAATGCGAAAAGAAATAACACGTATTACACCAGAAATTTTGTTAATGAGGAAACCGCAAATGAAGAAAGACCCCGGGACCTAGTCTATATTTGAACACCATACTGTATTAAGCCGTTACAAACACTAGCCTACTGCAAGTTAACTTCGGACTGGAATGTGGTTGAGCCCTAACCAATCTCACACTGATCAAGGTACAGTCGCGTGCCTTACTCCTCTGAATCCCAGCAGGACTCTACGCACTTGATTCCCTTAGCTGATCTCACCCACAACTAAGAGTTGCTACGACCCAAAGTCGGAGACTTGATAAACCAATCTGTCTCACACATCAAAGTCCATTGAATAGATAAATTTATCTCCCAAAGAAATACCTATGAGTTTTGTTCCGTATTTTGATAAATCAATGTGAACATTAACAAATTGATATACCAGACTTATATTCCCGAAGAACAGTCTAGTAATATCAATCACCTCACAATAATCTTAATCGTATGGTAGCGAAACAAGATATTGTGGAATCACAAACGATGAGACGAAGATGTTTGTGAATACTTTTATCTTGCCTATCGGAGATTAAATATCGAGCAAATATTAGAGAAGATAGTACTTAATACGATAGAACAAAGAAATATTAGAACACACAACTACAGAGAAAATAGTTGGGTTTGGCTTCACAATCCCAATGAAGTCTTTAAGTTGTTAACCTATAATGGTTTTAGGAAAAACCTAGGTTAAAGGAGAATCGACTCTAGTCGCAACTAGTATCATACAAGAGGTGTGGGGATTAGGTTTTCCAGTTGCTAAAGTTCTCCCTTATATAGTCTTCAAATCAGAGTTTGCAATCAATTTTACCTTGGTAACAAAGCATTCAATATTCACTGTTAGATGAAAACCTGATTAGACTCAAGCTAATATCTTTCAACCGTTATATCGAGCTGAGGTTGTTACACACAAATGAAAAGTGAATTCATTTATATATGAGTAACCGTACCTAAACGTGTACACCTTGTTGGCTCAACAATAGTTAACCGAAGTTAGTCATATGAACACTTTCATATCAACCTTGTTCATCTTAACCCAACTAGTTCAATGACTCAAATGAAAGTAGTTATAGAGTTGTTCAATTGTTTATATTCTCATCGAAGTATACAATACAATTGAAGCAAAATCCATTTTGATTCACTCGAATCAATTCATGAACATTATATCCACGGTTTGCAAAAGATTGCATTCCTTAATTTATAAATGTATTAGTTCATGAACAAACCTATTTTAGAACTTAAGGCTAGTTTGGTATTGCTGTGAGTTTCAGAAAAGTGCTTTTCATTGTGCTTTTTGTTTTGCATTCTTTGTCTTTGGAAATAAATTGTCATGATGTTTGGTAAACTATAATTTAAAAAGCGTTGTGCAATTAAAATGAAAAATGAAAAAAAAATAGATAAATAAAATAAAAATTAGAAATATAATGTTAAGTGTACAATATTCTAGGGTAAAACTTGTCTTTATAATAAAAAAACAAGTTTAAAATAGAGAATCAATTAAATCGAATTGTGTGGGTCCACAACTTCTGCTTTTCCAGCTTTTAAAAGCTAGTGATGAGTAGATTTTAAACGCTGGCCTAAAATGAAAGTGCTTCTCTCCAAAAGCACTTTGAAATTTTTTTACCAAACACAATTTAAGTAAAGTTTGTTACAAATTTGTTACAAAGTGCTTTTGGTTGAAAAAAAAACAATCCCAAACGGGGATTTAACCCACTCAAGTATGCAAACGTGTACGCATACCTAAGTAGCCGGACTTGGCCTGGGTTCGCCAGTATGCGAAAGGGTATGCATACTGTCGTACACCACCAAACTCAGTTGAATTCCCGGATTTGAACTTACGTCGGTACGCATACGGGTATGCATACTAAGTTTCCGGACTTCAACTACCAAACCAGTACGCATACGGGTATGCATACTATGGTTCCAGGACTTGGAATAACTTGCAACAGTTAGCATACAAGTACGATACTGTGTTATATCCAATCGTGGTTAATTGTTCTAAACTCTCATTTCAATCATTGAAACATTCTTAGAAGACGACAATAGTTGTCACACACAAACTATTAGCTTCAAATCAATTTTCAAGTGATCGAATGATCAATACGAAACATTCCGAGTCTACACCAAATGACTGTCTCACACAGATCATATAAGATGTTACCAGGCGATTTTCACATGATCATCTTTTGAATTTCGACAAGAATATAAGATGAACTTGGTTAAAGCGAAAGCTTACCAACACATATTTCGAGAAATATGTAAGCGAGTTAAACTCAGCTCGAAATATCAAATGTGTATAATCGAAGTCTATCTAGCTATACGACTTTTATCTCAAATAGGAGATAGAGTAGATAGACTTTTGAGTGATAGATAAGTTCAAGTCTACACATACTTTTCCAACATCAAGTCTGTTGTTAGATTCTTCTCTCATGCCTCCGTTTTGGTTGTTGGAAGTATTATCTCCGTTGGGATGACGACTTCGGTTCCGTAGGTCAGCAAGAATGGAGTTTCTCCCGTAGCTGCTCTTCTTGTAGTTCGGTAGGCCCATACGACATTGTGCAGTTGTTCGCACCATCTCTTCTTGTATGTTCCTAGATTCTTCTTTAACTTCATTGCTATGGTTTTGTTGGTCGCCTCCGCTTGTCCATTGCTCTTAGGGTATATAGGAGTGGACTTGTTTTTCTGAATGTTGAAAGTATCGAACAACATGTCGATGTTTTTTCCTTACAATTTCTTGCCGTTATCCGAGACTATGGCATGGTCGGTATTCGAACTCGCATATGATTTGTTCAAACAAGAATTTAAAGACATATGTGTCCCTAATTCTTGCCAAAGGCTTTGCTTCCACCCACTTGGTGAAGTAATCTGAGCCACAATAAGGTATTTTTTTCGAGGTTCCCTCTATCAAGGGTACGACAATATCAACCCCCATTTGACGAATGGCCAAGGGTTGATGATTTGAGTTTAGCTCGTTCTTTGGTGCTTTGATCTTCCTAGCAAAGCGTTGGCATCTTTCACACCACTTAGCCACGGTTTTTGAGTCTTCGTCCATGCTTAGCCAGTAGTATCCTTGCATTTTGGCTTTGACCGCCAAGGACCTTCTTCCACTATGGTTGCCAGCATCTCCGCTGTATATATCGTGGAGTATTTTCCTCCCTTCGATTCGTGAGAGGCATCGCATTAGAGGTCTGAGAAATGACCTCATGTACAGTATTTCATCACGAAGGTTGTACATTGCTGCTTTTGATTCGAGTTTTCGATCTTCCTTAACATCGGCTGGTAAGGTACCTTTGTCGAGATGATGGTGAATTAGAATCCTTCAATCATCTTCTGCTCCGTCTTCGTTGCCCTCATCTGACATGGATTGGTCTTTGTCAGACTCTTCGGCTTCGTTATTTGATCTTCTTATTTTTTTTGTCTTCTTTTTATTTATCTGCTTCTCTCATGGCTCGAGTCTGAACGACCAAAGCCTCCTCAGTACTTGAGATAGGTCTTTCTATCGAAGGTTCATATATTCTTCCAATTTGCACGGCGGTGGTGTTTCTATCCTTTAGTATTGATGATATGAATGCTAAGGCATCTGCATGTCTGTTATCTTTTTGACATGCATGCCTGAATGTTATGTTGTTGATCTTTGACGCATGCTCCTGAGCTAGCTTTAGGTACGAAGATAGCACTGGATCCAAAGTTTGGTATTTGAGCTCAATTTGTCTAATGACCAATTGTGAGCCACTAGTTAACCGAACATCGATAAGCCTATCTCCCTTGCTAAGCGTAGACCATGTATGACCGCCTCATACTACTGTGATGTTATTGGTGTATTGTTCGAATTCTAACCTGAATGCGTAGATGAGTCGGTCTCCGGTAGGGGTTGTTATTACAATCCCAATGCCTGCGCCTTCTCCATTGGAGGATCCATCTACGAATATCTCCCATCTCCGTGAATTCCCGAGGTTCGGGAGATCTTAAGTTCTTTGTCTTCATTCCTGTGATGTCGTCTATCTTCGCTCGTCGGCCGAGAGGTAGGTCTACAAGAAAGTCTGCTAAGATTTGTGATTTCTCAGCCTTCCTAGTTTCAAAGATTATGTGGAACTGTTTGATCATGGCATTCCATTTTGCCACCCTTTCAATTTTCTCCGTGCTATCGAGGATTTGACCAATCTGAGCCTTCGTGAAGACTCGTATGGTATGTGCGTCAAAATATATCCTTAGTTTTTGTGTTGCCACTACTAAGGCATATATAAGTTGCTCCACCTTGGTGTAGTTTCGCTCCACTGAGATGAGTGTCTTGCTGATGTAGTAGATGGGTTTTTCTCCTTGCCCTTGGTCTCGTACCAATACTGCACTCACAGCGTAGCTTGTTGCTGCTAAGTACAGGGTAAGTATTTCACCTGGCCCCGACTTCTGTAGGATGGGCACTGAGACCAGGTAGTTCTTGATTTTTTGGAAGGCTTGCTCGCACTCCGTGGTCCACATGAACCTGCTTCCTTTCCTTAGTGTATCGAAAAATGCTTTGCATTTGTACGATGACATTGCTCTGAATCTTCCCATGGAGGCTAAGATTCCCTTCAACTTTTGTACTACTTTTAGTGTTTGTGGAGATGGCATTTCCATTCTTGCTCTGACCCTTTCGGGGTTTACTTCTATTCCTCGTTTAGTTACCAAGTATCCTAGGAATTTTCCTGAGGTTACTCTGAATGTGCATTTCTCCGGGTTCACTTTCATGTGAAAGTTTCTCATGGCTTCGAATATTTCTTTTAGGTCTGACAGGTGGTTTTTCGCCTCTTTGGTCTTGACAAGCATATCGTCCAGTATCTTTCCTATCCATGGCTTAAATATTTTGTCTACCAATCGCTGGTATGTTGCCCCCGCGTTCTTTAGTCCAAAAGGCATCCTTGTATAGCAATACAAGCCTCGTGGGGCAAAGAACGCAGGTATGCTCCTGGTATTCTTCTCGCAAGGGCGATTTGGTTGTAACTGGAGTATCCATCCATGAAGGATAGTCTCTGGTGACCTTCGGTTGCATTGACCAGTTGGTCAATGTTTGGCAGCGGGTAGCTGTCCTTGGGGCACGCTTTGTTGAGATTGCTAAAGTCGATGCAAATGCGTACGACTCCTTTCTTCTTATGCACAATTACCATGTTAGATATCCACGTGGGATACTTGACTTCTCGTATGAATCCTGCTTCTAGTAGCTTTTGAAACTTCTTCTCTACCGCCTCTTGGTAGATATACGCCACCTTGCGGATACGTTTCTTGAATGGTGGCATTTACGGTTTGAGCCGAAGGTGGTGGGAGACCAAATTAGGGTCAATTCCTGGCATGTCTTCCATTGACCACGCAAAGATATTTGCGTAATCCCGTAGTAACCTTTGTAGTTGCATATCCTCATCTTGTTCTAGTAACGTTCCGATGTTGATCATCTTTGGTTCTTTCTCGGTGCCGATGTTGCTTTTCTTTGTTGGTCCACCGGTGAGAAGGTTTGCTTCTAAGGTCGTGGAGGAGTGCATTTCTGTAATTGTCATTTGGTAGAGACGTCCGCTACCGAATGGCGGAGGTGCCTGCGTCCTGAACCGAGGGGGCTTCGGGAACCTTGAAGCCTGTGTCTTTTACTTCGCAGGTATTCTCCTTTCGTCTTTTCCTTTCGTGTTGTTGGGCAACAACTCTTTCTTCATTGAGTTTGACTTCTACCAGATTGCATAGCCTTGCATCTTGTTGATCACCTTTGATTTCCATTTCACCCATGGGTATAGGGAATCGAAGGTACTGGTGATATGTCGAAGTTGTTCCTCGTAGTCGATGGACCCATAGTATGCCCATGATCACGTTGTAGGGCGAAGGTGCTTCCACAATACAGAACCTTGTATTGGTTACTAAGGGTCATGCGTGTACCTGTAAGACAATTTCTCCTTTTGGTCTAGAGACTGCTCCATTGAAACCGTATATTGTACAAGTGGATGAGTCCATTTGCTCAACTGTTAAACCCATACATAGGTAGGATTCATAAAACAATACATTTAACGAGATGCCTCCATCAATGAGGACCTTCGTAACGTTCCATACATGTATTGGAAGAGTAATCACAAGTGGATCGTTGTGCATTTCGACTTCCTGGTTGACTTCCCTTGTTGATAATGTTAATGGAGTAGCCATCCATTCTTCCCAAGTGCTAGTAGGTGGCCTACTTAGCTTGAACACCTCGTGGGCCTCTAACTTTTTTCTGTTTCGTGCTAACTCGAGGATGTCTTCGAGTAGCTCCTCATGTCCTCCGCTGGAGAAGGTGATCATGTTGATGTATTTTCCGTCCTGAGGTAGTTCTACCCTTTTCTTTGGTACTACCTCGGACAATTTGGTTGTATCGCACGTACTCCATGAATTTGCCTTCGTCATGAATCTCGAATCGTGTTCCTTAGGTGACAAAATGTATCAGTTGTATGCCCATAGTACTGGTGGTACTCACAGTACTCCTTGGCCTCCTTTGTTTCGTCCGGTTGCTTTCCTCTAGTGTTAGGGTAAGGAAAGTCCGGATTCGCCCCTTCCTTGCTTAGAATGTGGGAGAATGTGGTGTTTAGCTTTGTGTAGATTTTATCTACAAATTCTTCTCTCCCTTTTCCTCTGCCTTTGCCATCTTCGTATTTGGATCTTTTATCTCGAGAGCTGGTTCTGCCCCAGGCTTCATTTTGCCGCTTAGGTATATCCGGAATTGGTTCCAGAGAGTTGGTTCGTTACGGAGCTGTTTTTGTCTTTGCTTGCGCCCTGGGGTTGTCTTTTTGGATTTCTTCAAGTCTGATGTAGCGATCTTGGACAACCCTAAGCTCTCCTTCGGAATCAAGGGCTCGGTTGTGAAGATCCACGAAGATAGCTGAGGTTCTATCAAGTCCGTACTTATAGCAATTAATGCTAATTTCTGGATTGACTTTCCTGATTGCTTGGCATGTCTTCTGACACCTGTCTGTGTATTGCATCAGTGTTTACCGGGGTCCGATAGCTAAAGCAAATAGCCTATCTAACCCTGACTTTGTTGACTTGTTGTACATGTATGTCTCCAAGAACACCGTGAGACAATTGCTCAAAAGAGTCAATTGAGTTTGCTTGCGAGTAAATTATCATACCACGCCAATGCTGATCCCGTCAAGCTTGCAGGGAAGTACCTACAAAGTACTATCTCATCTCTTTCCCAGTGGGCAAGAACACGAGTGTAGTATCGTAGGTGGGTTGCGGGATCTGAGGTACCATTGTATGCTTGGAACGTAAGTACCGGGCATTTCGCAGGGATAGGCTCCCTCAAAATGCGAAAAGACAACGGAGACGTTGTTGCTTCCTGGAGTACCTCTTCTAGCCTTGCTCCTGCGTGGCCAGTTTTCAATCCTTGTATTTCTTTCCGCATTTTCTCCATTTGCTCCATGACCATGTTCACATTGTGAGCATATCTAGAAAATGTGTCGTCATAATAAGACTGAGAGGGCTTATAAGTTGGATCCATTTCGTTTGGATCATGCTGCGTTCTCCTGGCTCCCCCTGGTGGGTTAGCCTTTGGTGGGTTAAGATCCCCTCTCCGTCTTCCTGAGATAGCTCCGTTCTCACGCCTCTTTAACGGAGGATGAGTTTGGGAACCCTCAATTTGCACATCCATCATGTCTTTTAGGTTCTAGTTCTCTTGGGCCATCACATGCATGACATCCTCGTGCTCCTTGTTACGGAGTAGCAAAGATGCTACTTGCGTTGCCATTTGATCTTCATTGTGGATTCCACCACCCTGAGGAGTGTTGTCGGCCGGATCCTCGAGTCATCCACTCCTCCTCTATGACCGGAGCGTCGGGATCTAGCTGAATTGGAGTTAGGTTTCCCAACCCTCGTTCCGTAGGAGCTAAGGTTACGGTAACCTGCGTTGGCCGAAGGTGGCTTCGTTACATTGGGATGCTCCGGTAACGGCATGTCGTAAAGTGGTTGTGCTCCCGATGTTTTCCCCATCCCTTCAGCAGGAATAGGTGGTTTGTTAGCAACCGTTCTTATTGCTATTTCACTTTGCCCGTCCTCTGCTTCTGTTCTTTGATTCGCTTGAGATGGCTTTTGAGATATTCCTCTTGTAACTGCTGGTCGTGAGCTTGTTGGTGCGTCACTTGGTTTCTGCATGCTTTAGGTATTTGAATGTCCTGTTGACACAAAGAAAAAGTGGAAAAATCTGCTACTTGGATGCCTTCGTTAAAAGTAGCAATTAATGCTCTGACATAGAAGACGGCTAAGCAGCTTTTTCAGAAAAAGGACTGAAATGACGTTTGGAAAGACATGTGTATTAAATTTGTTCTGACACCCTTGGAAAAATCAACCTTAAATGTTGAAAACAATTGAAAAGGGTGTCAGATCTTCTCGACAGATGGGTTATTGAATGCTTGAAAAGATTATTTCTACCTTAAATTCTCACTGAGAGTTCTCAGTGCTCAGAGGTACCCAGATCTGAGGGAGACTCTGTCGGAAAAGGTTGTTTTTAGTACAAAACAATAGTTTTAACGTTTTGTGAGTGTTTTTGCAGTAATTTTTATATATCTGTGATATTGAGAGTCTTTAGAGGCTATGAACTCCAAGAACTTGCGAAAACAATGGATGAACAAATCACTAGAAAGTGAGATTCATCGTTGTTGAACTCAGATCTCTTCGTTAAAGAAAATGTGTAAGCTAAAATAAATGATGGAACATAAAACTCAAGCTGGTGAGCAAATATTTCTAGCGCCAAACCGTGACTACTCGTTTTCCCATAGTCTACGTAATGTGTACAACTCGGAGGATCGGATACTAAGTAGTATTGATACCTCTGTTGAACTGATAATGCTAAGTAATAAAAGATATCCAAGATCACGATAATAACAAAGAACACTAATGTAATGTAAATGTTACTAAGTTATCACGAGACACAAGAGATTATGTGGTTCGAATTTTGTCTACGTCCACGGGGTAATGAGTGATTGGTTTGTATTAAGTTGTTGTGGTTACAAAGATCTTAAATGCTTCCCAAAGTAATAGAGAGAACTCAAGTTGGAGTAAATACTTAGGTTCTAAACATTAAATAGGTATAAGCTTAAGACTAGATCTTCTTCTCCCAGATATTGAATGCCCTTAATTTGTTGGTGAAGCTTGGTATTTATAGCCCATTCTGCTCCAGGTGTATCTTTGCTGCCTTTGGGTCCATCGTTCCCTGATATACCTTCCCTACAAATGGTACCTTCGTTCACCGCGCTTTCTCGGTCGGACTTCGCCACCTCGGGTGACCCCGTTACCGGGAACTTCCGACCTCGGACAGATTATACCTTCGTTCACCGTTATTCTTTGCCAGTTAGAACCTGCCACATCATCTTTCTCCACGTGCTTTGATTATGCGTGTAGATAAGAGATTTGTGCATTTAATGCTGATTAGATATGTCATCTACCTCTGTCCCTTCGCCAGCTGCATCTCTCTAGACTAGGCTTTATTTTTCTATCTTGGCCGTCGAGGTATCCCTTCTTGGGATAAGATAAAGTAGATCTGCGAAGGTCTCTGCTGCTACTCAGGTTCCTCTGTATAGCGAGGGCTATACAGTTATCTTGTATGCGACCACTGAAACCGTGACACATGCTCCACATAATATTGGTATTCACAAGGTGCTACGGACTTGGCCTAAGCTTCCAAGGCCTAAAATGACGCATGACTAGGTGACATTGCCGTGAATATCGCACGTCTACGTGCTATGGCCTTGGCCTATGCTTCCAAGGCCGTGAATGTCGCACAGCTACGTGCCATGGCCGGGAATGGTGCCCAGATAGGTGCTACGGCCTTGGCCTAAGCTGTCAAGGCCTAAAATGACGCATGGCTAGGTTCCATGGCCGTGAATGTCGCACGACTACGTGCTATGGCCTTGGCCTAAGTTTCCAAGGCCGTGAATGTCGCACTGCTATGTGCCATTCCCGGGAATGGCGCCCTTGTAGGTGTTACGACCTTGGCCTAAGCTGCCAAGGCCGAAAATGACGCATGGCTAGGTGCCATGGCCGTGAATGGAGCTCGGCCATGTGCCATGGCCGTGAATGGAGCTCGGCCATGTGCCATGGCCTTGACCTAAGCTGCCATGGCCGTGAATAGCGCGTGGCATGGTGCCATGGCTTATGTTGAGGCACAATGGTGGACATGCCACATGCCATTTTTTGCCAGATTGTGTTTGGCTATGTTATGGATTTGACCGATTGCTTTGGGATGATTCCAACTAGGCCTATTAATCCATTCTTGTCTTAGTTGAAACATTATCAGTTATAACAGTTGTATTGTGGCCTTGGCTATGTCTAGCCAAGGTGTTGTGGGGTATGCAATATATATATATATATATATATATATATATATATATATATATATATAAATGGGCTTAGCTATGCTTAGCCAATGTGCCGCAATTATTAGGCCATCAATCATGGTTTGATTATCATATGGCTATGATCTAGGACTTGGGTCTATGACAATATGACAAGCCTAGATTTAAAGTTTTAATGCTATTCCGACATAAACTTAAATACGATAGTGCCGCTATAATATGTTCAAGGAACTCAGTCGTGGGAGTTTGTGACTTGAGACGATATTGATATGACTATTTATTAAATATGATCTCCTCGGTAGCATATTTGATGTCACACATGAAATAACGAGGTTTCTGCTGGGGAAAGTACTGAAATTTGGCATGTATATACACTCTTAGAATAGTTATAAGACCAATGGGTCCTCCAATCAAATACGCTTTATTGATCCACTTGCGGAATACAAATTGTACAGATTCAATAATCCTGATGTCGGGTCAGGGATTATATTTACAAAACTAGATCGAGGCTGATTTACTACAAATGCTCTTGTCAAAAACTCACTATCAACAATAGCGAAGGGAAATTAAACCATGTACGTGTATTATACTAACCCTTTAACCACAGTTCCATGTGTTGGCTTAGATTAATATTGCATATAATTCTTATATAAGTTTTTTAAACTATTGAATTCTTATACTTCTCGAAATTACGAATACTTATTAAATGTAATAGTATAAGCCAAATTTTTTGTCCCGAATTCAAAAATATCAAACGAATTTTACATGCACGTATGCCGTCTAAATTATCCCTGAATTATACGTGGTTGACTGAACAATTGGCTGGATATACCTTTCGTCAAAACGAATAATACACTTACCTATATTATCCCGGACTTTCTCCGCATGTCGAATTATTAACTAGGATCCGTGGAGATTTGCAGATAAAATAAAAAAACTTATCATGTTTACAGGGGCGTAAGTGGAGGCGGAGGCGCGGGTGTTTGTTTTTGTTTATTTTGTACGTCGTCATGGGTGACGCGAGTGGTTGACGATGATGGTAGAGTTATGCATAGGACTGGCGTGGATCTTAATGGTAGATACTCCCTCTGTTTCAAAATAATAGGCTGGTTTCATGTGTAATTTGTACATGAAACCAACCTTTTTTTTTTAAAACGGAAGTAGTAGGTGATAAGACAATTAACAAGTAAACTATAATTTTTGCTCTTTTCGGATCACCTTTTGCTCTCCTTAGCAAAAAAATAAAATGAACATAAGGGGTAATTTGCGTTACCTCCCCTATGAAAATTTGGTAATTTGCATTATCTCCCTACATAAATAAAATTAGCAAAACCTCCTCTCGTCAATAAAATAAAAAGATGAAAACCAACTGTGAGTTAGTGCTAAGTCAGCTAACTTGGAATAGACGGAATTCTTGACGAAATGAGGTTTTTCTAATTTTATTTCTGTAAGGGAGGTAATGCAAATTACCAATCTTTACGGGGAAGGTAACGCAAATTACCAAATTACCCCTAAACATAAACATAAAAAAAATCAAACATTCATGACCAGCTTAATGTATCCATAAGACCAGGGCCGGCCCTGGGATTTCGCTGCCCTGAAGTGAAGGAAAAATTGTTGCCCCATCCCCATAATCTCTGTTAGCATTACCAGTAATCAAAACAAGTATATACTTCTTGATTATTGCATATATATTAAGCAAATAATACTTAAAATTGTACCTACATATATATCAAGTTACAAAATATTTCTCGAAAAACAGAACATACTTCTTAATTTTTACATATATCAAACAAGAAATGATTCACAAAGTACTAATGAAATCCAATGAAAGAAAAAATATGGATACCGCGCAACTAGCAAAATCCCACCACCTAGGCATGTTAATTTTACTTACTGTGGATATGATTGCTCAAGGGGAATTGGTGTAAGGGAGCCAAAAGGAAAAATGGGAAGAATTTTCTCGACAATCTGAAAGAAAAAAATTGGTCTGTGTAATATATAAGGGAGTTTTTACATATTTAGCACTAAACCATCAAGTTAACTACTTATTTATAACATGCCCCTAAATCTCTTATAAATGTGTCCTTTTTTTATTTGTAATCATAATTTAAACCTTCATTTTTTATCTTAACACAAAACCATCCTTAGACAGAAAGCTAATTTGCTGCCCGTTCCTCATGTTGTTTTCCATTTCAAATTGGAAGTTTCCATTAATTAACGTCTCCTTGGTAATTACCTCGGGACCTTCGCAGGCCTTAAACCAATCCACGATTTTTTTTTGGAAGGTCCAAGAAGTTGTTGATCCGCTGTAACTACTTGATATTTAAGTGAGACGTTGTAACAACAAATAAGGGAAAAGTATCTTTCTAGGTTCAGACCTTTCCAGCGGGAGAATGCGTACACTAAAACAAAGCTGTATAGATAGCACTTTCGCTACATCGCCATAGAATCAACGTTTCAGTAATTTTAGGTAGAGTATGATGGTTGTTTTACATACTGGTACCACATCTGATCTACTACTGTTGATTAAGGTCCCTGTAATGGGTTAGTGAAACCTTGATCATTTCCAGAACCTTGATGAGTAGAAGTAGAATGTTGCCCAAACTCGGGTTTTGAGGACTTTTGCAGTGTTATTGTGTAGATCCTCCAATTGTTTAGCTGCTCCAAGTACATGGCTTTCATTTTTTGAGTTAGATATTCAAACTCATTGCACCTCTCCCTTAATTGTTCTGTAGTGGCATGTACCCCCGAGTAAGAATTAGCTCGATCGGGGCCTTGTGAAAAGATTGGAATCATCCTAGTCTCCCCTTGGGAATTTATAATCGGTACCTCCCAATCTATTGCTGGAAAATTTGACCCAGACGATGAAGAAGTTCCTTCTGTTGGATAGGTATGCAAACAAGGTTTTTCTGGAGGAGGGTGACTAGGATTAATACCTTGACCACCACCAATCCTACTAGGTGTTGAAGAATCACAGCTACAAATGTGTTGTGCTTCTGTACAAATTGGCGGCTTCGAGATCTTACTGTACCAGTTGAGGTACTCACTTTCATCGCGCACCATCTGGCAGTTTACATCCCAAAAATCCCAATCACTTTCGTCAGCTAACATCCTTTCGTACTCGGTTCTGGAAACCTGAGTCTGAACTGGGGGGTTTCCGGCCTTGGCTCTTATGTTGCGTATTTGTAAAAGAAATCTTTCGCCCATATACCAAATGCCTATGTTCGAACAAGGACTGAATAGCACCATTCGCTGTAATGAATAATTTTCCAACCTTTGGGCGACATCTTGTTCGTACTCCTTATATCCCCGATATGGATGCAAAACTACATTTCTGCTGGTTCTTTGGATTTGTAGGAATCTGTGTGCCATGCTGCTGCCATACCCATCGTCAATTTGCCTTGGTGCCCAATTTGACTCGTCGTACATCATTAAGATTGGAAATTGTTTATCTTTGTTCACCAGAGTTGGTCCGCAAACACGGAAATAGGTATACCACCAATACTGAAAGAAAGGCCATCCAATTAGTTAGTATATGACCAAATTACAATTAAAATAAAATTGATAATTCAAATGAATTGTGATATTTACCTCAATGATGCCCCAAAAACCATTCATGCTTTTTTTATTTTTATAGCATGTATCGAGGGCTATGTATAGTTCTGCCAAAATTGCAGACCCCCAATCAAGATATGGTGCCACCTCCAAATCTTCTAAAGCTTCGAGCCAACCAACCTTTGCAGCAGAACAAGGGTTAGGAAAAAAACATTGGCCGAGTACCCATAACAGAAACACTCTTTCAATTTCCTCGTATTCGTCTGTATTTAATGAGTTCGCTTTGCGCCCTAAAAAAGCCTTCAACCCTGCGATAGGGATTCCACCACCTTTCAGTTTCAGGTGAATTTTTGACGCTTGTGGATCACTCGTATACATTGGCAGAGCTTCGGCCCATCTCCCACCTGACAACCACTTGCTTTGGTCGAATGGAACCAAGTTTCCCTCGCATGGTATTCCAGCAATGAAATACAAATCAAGCGGTGTAATTCCTGTACCAAAATTATTATAATTTAAATCTTGCACACTTGGAAACCTAATGCATATAAAAACACAATAAGATAAAATTCACAAATAAACTTACCAATTTCAAAGTCCGAAAAATGAAACGTGTGCGTATTCGGCCACCAGCGTTCTATTAATACTTGAATACATTGGGTCTTGTGCCTTCTAAGATTTATAAAATAGAAACGTTTCCAAGGATATCTTTGGACTCTTTCTTTGACGGAATCAGGGAGGCTTGCATACACATCAAGGATTTCTGACCACCCACCTCTCAACTGGAAAAGGTGATCACGCTCTAGATGTTTAGATATATGATCTGCAGCTACACCTCGGCCAGAAACTTGCACTGGATTTGTGAACTCATATGAAAGATTATGACTCCAATCTCCCTGGGGTGCAGGCTCGGGTACTGGGACGGGAATTCTGTTTCTTTTTCTCCGAGCAGACATAGTGAATAATGGTGAACTAGAAGAAAAAAAATAGCACAAGAACTATAAGAATTTGTATACAAGAGGTGTGCAATTCTAAATAATAGGCAGAAAGGTAAACTGATATTTACAACAACCTAAATGCCACCCCACATCTGAAATTAGCTTGTAATAGTCAAACCGTTTCTTTTTTGCTCGATAAAAAAAACATGATATATACAGAAAAATGGAGACAAGGAAGAAACAAAATCCAACCTTTCCATAAAAAGAAAGCAAATGAGAAAAACTATACACCTTTATAAATAGGTGCAAACCTCAAAGAACAAACAAAACCTCAATGAGGTTAAGAAAACAAATCCTTCCAGCTGAGAACTACATTGCCAGGAAGAATGCCTGAAAAACTACACATAAATCGTGTGCTGCACAAACCAAAGTTCATATAAAACCTCTTTATTAAAAACCCAACACGCGCATGTCGTTTACACACATGATGATCTATCATGTTCTACAACCTAGCTCAAGGTTTTATTCAATGATTAGAAATAGGGTGTTTGGAGTAATTTGAGGTTGAACTGGGAATTATAAATGAAAATGATCAGGCTTTTTGATGCAACTGCCAGGAATGCAAAGGTGCAAACCAAAATTGATTACTTCAATGTTACACATTGACCTTCTTAAATTGTAAGTCATACAGTAATTCGATATATTTTTTTAAAAAATTTCTTATATGTACAGCTAATTTAATCATTTATCACATCTCATACAATCTAATGAGCCGTCAGCTTATCAAATCTGATGCTATGGAAGAACATGCTTAAACAGTAAACTTATGTACCAATTGTCATCTTTACTATGGGTAAAAGTGCTTATATCTCTTTACACAGCAGCACCTAAGTAATCACTTGTGATGACCAAGGGAAAACATGTACAAACGTATTGTACTCCTAGGATTGTACTATGTTATATTTAGTGAAACGATCCGAAAATTCACGAAAGGTTTACAAGTGGTTTGTTTCTCAAAAATAAATAGCAACTGCATCAATTTATTTTGAGGCCTCTCCCAGTCTAAAATCCTGATTGGCAACCAGTTGCAACTTTTGTGACAGACAAAAGTTCTTCGACTAATATATCACAAGTCATCTAATCTATGGAATCATTTGATAAACATGGTATATATATTAGTGGAAACCAGTAGTAGTATGAAACTGTACCTTTGAACAGATGAAGAATTGTCCTTCGGTAACATCTTTCCCTTCTTGGTTTTCTCATGTGAAAACGTCGTACCAGAATGGCTGGGACACAACATTAGACGACCTTCCTGTTACCAGACAATGTGATGTAATATATGTTAGCCCATGCCTAGCTAGCAGAAAGAAATAGACGAGGAGTTTAATCACTTAACATAAGGAAAAAATGGTGTGATAATCAACATAAAGAGATGCATGCTAATGATGTTACTTACATCATCCCACCGGCAACCTGAAGTGTCAAATGCACAAGGAATGTGATATGTATTATTGCAGGAACGTATAAAACAGCCAAGAGCTGCACCCTTTAACCCACAACAACAACATTTGATCTTCGAAACTCTCGCCAGCTCCAGCTCCAAGTTCATAACTTTATTCCCAACATAATACACTCGAGGCGCCCTACATCCGCAAATGTGATTATACAATTCGTTGAGGTTGAAATAAATTCAATTAAAATTAGACAAGAACATAAAAACTTACCCCTCTACGCATTTTCGGTGAACATGTACGACATTTGGTCTAGATATCTCTTCCTCTACTACTTCTTCTCCATTGGCAATATGCAACATTGATCCAGAACCCTAAATGGGCCCGTACAAAAACATGGAAAATTAATTAGATGAGAGAATATATTGCTGTGAACCACTTAAGGAATGCAAAGAAATACTTTTCACAGCTGAGAAGGCAACTAGCTGAGATCCACTTAAGATAATTCAAGCTTCCTATGCTATTCTATGAAATAATGTTGTATGTATTCATTTCAAGGTCAACCAAAAAAGAAAAAACAGAAACAACCCGCACCTTTGATACTGTACAGGTCTGGCAAAATGCACAGATAAAAGCTGAATTGTTGTCCAGACATACTGAAGTACTAGCTAGTAAGGTACTGGTACTAGCCATGGACTCTACACCAAACGATCTCTCTTGAACCTTTGTGGCTGACTCATTATCCGCTAGTTGTTCATTGGTTGTCCCATCCAGTTTCCTATGTGTATCACATTGTTGTATGGACATTGTAACTAAATCCCTCTCCTCGACGGATTCCATGAGTTCCATGGGCACCGACTCCTAAATCACAAAATCAACGAATACAATAGTACATTTATTCATAATTTTTCGAGGCTAATTTGGATAACATAGTTGTTGGTTTAGGAACAACAAGCTACCAACCTCTTTAAAGTCTTTTATTGTGTCTAAACAGAACTCAACTTCAACAATACAAGCATCATTCACAATATACCCTTTGCTAGGATCTTTAAGTTCTTTTAACTGTATGAACTCATCAAAACCCCAATCGCTCTCAACTTCGGTAAACCGAAACATGTCTTCTGTATCTATATATATGAATACACAAGGGCTAGAATTTAAAACCTATAGAAGTTATAAATTTGCTATGTGTACATGTGCAGATATATAATGAACAAATGCTACCTTTTCTCAATGTGTTTTTGTCATTGGTTTGATCAATAACAGCCAAACTGAATTTTGCAAATCGCCAATTCTTACATTCAATAGCAACCACATAGAGTGACAGGTAACCGTTCATATTACATCCCCTACGAAAAGCCAGCAATTGCCTAACACAAGATTGCAAATATTCTGAGTATATATATCATAACAGAAACATAGATACAGCAGTAGTACTGCAGAGAAAGGGTTAGCCACAAATTTGATTCATATACCATTTGTCAGGTCCTATAGTGAAAATCGGTGAGAGACGATTTTCCTCGTTCAATTTAGAAACGTTTTCAACCTTCCATTTGAATCTGGAAGATGAATAAGTGACGCCGTCGACATTATCTGCATGCTGATTTTGTACTGCAAGAAACAATGAAGAAATAAGTAAATCAATCATCTGGCAAATTAAACAGCACATGGAAATTGGGTTAGCCATTCAAAAATTGGGTTTAGTGCACATACATCGCATAACATTTCTGGTATTTTGCATCATTGAAAAGACCAGTTTAATCTGTAGGGATGAAGAAGAAAACATTGGAAATAAAGCGTTAGTATCTAGCAGACTAGCTAGCAAGCGGTGCAATCAAGAAGATCTCTATCTAAAAATAAAGAAATACAGTACTCTGAAGCAGCGTTAATACCTTCCTCGGATGAGATTCTCTGAGAAAATAGGAATAAGAAATTTACAATAAAATGTACCAGAACCTTCACTTGTGATTCTCACAGAGAAGAATTTACAATTTCTCGTTTTCTGTGCCGTTTTTTTTTCTTTTTTTTTGTGGACTAGTAGTTGTTTCTTTTGCTTCTTAATGAGACCCATGGGACTGTGCTGGGTGCAACAGTATTTAATGCTCACCCCGATGTATCTAAAGTGGGAGACACTAGGAGAGATGCATAGGAATTATTGCACTTTACCTGCCTCAGTAGTCAGTAGGCCCCAGTTAGTAGTTCTCTTGCCAAAATGAACGGAACCTTTCCGGTGACACTAGTTAAATAAACTATGGCTGCAAACGGGATTGTCTGTTTATCGAAAAGGTATCCAAATTTCATATAAGAGAGAGCATTTTCCGGTTTTTCATATGTGGGATTTGATACTTTCCAAGTAAATTGCCATCCTACTAGTAATGTTGGAATAAACGATCAACTATGCTTGTCTATATATATATATATATATAGACAGGCGTCTTTAAAAAAAAATCCTATTATTGGGGCTAGAAAAAGATTGGTTTTTTTTGGGGCTGCATAGGGTCATGAAATAGTAATAGTGAACACCTCTATCCAAATATTGTACATAATGACTAATATGCCCCCATTTGATTTGAGATAATAAACTTGATTAACGTCACTAATCATGATTAGTAATTTAATTAAGACTAATTCATTTATTTAAGTTAAGTGATGAAGATGAAGATGAAAATCAAAATAGCAAAAAAAAATCAAACGAAAGAGAAGAATAACCTGGCGTCTTTAGGGGCGACCCCGAAATAATTAGGGGAGACTGATAAGACAAAAAAGGTTGGAAAATACTTATATGTCCCTTCATAATCGGTAGTTTAGTATTTTTTTTTTTATTTACCGATTGTGACTATGTTCTTCTCTTCATTGAGAAATCCAAAATTTCATTGTTTTTGAAAAATTTGAATTTGGGGCTACTACCACAATCGGTAGATAAATAACATCACGATAGATAATAAACATCACGAAACTACCAATTGTGCAAATAGAGAAATTCAAAATTCCATTGGTTTTTGAAAATTTTGAATTTGGGGCTACTACCACAATCGGTAGATAAAAGAACATCACGATAGATAATAAACATCACGAAACTACCGATTGTGCAAATAGAGAAATTCAAAACTCCATTGGTTTTTGAAAAATTCGAATTTGGGCCAACTGCCAAAATCGGTAGATAAAAGAACATTACGAGACTACCGATTGTACAATCGGTAGATAATAAACATCACGAAACTACCGATTGTGCAAATAGAGAAATTTAAAATTCCATTGGTTTTTGAAAATTTTGAATTTGGGGCTACTACCACAATCGGTAGATAAAAGAACATCACGATAGATAATAAACATCACGAAACTACTGATTGTGCAAATAGAAATTCAAAATTCCATTGGTTTTTGAAAATTTTTGAATTTGGGGCCATTACCACAATCGGTAGATAAAAGAACATCACGAGACTACCGATTGGGTTAAAAACTTAAATATTCCATATAAATTCTTTAAATGTTGGCAGCTTAACCCAGAATTTAAAGAAGTTTTGAATGCGTCTTGGTCTAAAAGGGTTGTTGGTTCTCCCACGTTTGTTGTTGTGAATAAACTCAAGCATGTGAAATTTGATCTGTGTAAATGGAATATTAATTCTTTTGGGCATATCAAAACTACTATAGGTAAACTCAATTGAGCTAGAAAGACTTCAAGCGCTTCCTTATTCCTCTCAGTTAATTGGTATATTTTAAATTATTCTAAACAATTGGATTCTTGGTATGAAATTGAACGCTTCTACAAACAAAAGTCTAGGATAAACTACTTCAATCGGTACGATAGGAATACACATTTCTTTCATAATTCAGTGAAGCTTAGGAATATGTATAACACAATACACACTCTTAGAGATGATCAAGGTAACTGGTTAGAAGACAAAGATCAAGTGACACATCTTCTCTCTATGCATTTTAATAGAATCTTCACTTCTGCTAGTCCTGGTATTAATGTCATTGAGGATACTCTAAAATATGTTACACCTATTATCAATGGCGAAGTTAATTCTTCTTTGATCGCCATACCTACCTATCGGGAGATAACGAATACGGTTAATAGTCGGCTTCTTGGAGCTCGGGGGCCGATGGTTTCGGGCGAGTTTCTTTCAAGATAACTCGGGATATTGTGCAACGCGAGGTTGTTTCGCATGTCCAAAACTTCTTCAATAACAAATTTCTCTTAAAACAGATTAACTTCTCTTACATTGCTTTAATTCCCAAGATTAAAAATGCTTCTTCTCCCCATGACTTCAGGCCTATTAGCTTATCCAATACATTTTATAAAATTATCTCTAAAATCTTAACGAATCGTTTAAAACCCCTTATGGATAGTTTGATTTCGCCTTTCCGGTCGACCTTTGTTGCTAAAGTCAAATTCATGATAACATTGTTATTACACATGAAGTGCATTCTTTTAAAAGGAAAAAGAAAAGCTCCAAGAATGATTACTTAGCTATTAAGCTTGACCTTTCTAAAGCTTTTGATAGGTTGGAGTGGTCATTCATTCTAAATTTGTTTTTAAAAAAATTGGGGTTCTCAGATGATTGGTGTCAGATGATATCTCAATGTATTAGTACTGTTTCTTATTCTGTTTTGGTAAATGGCTCTCCCAGTGATCCCATTTATCCTTCTCGAGGCATAAGACAAGGAGACTGTCTTTCGCCTTATATTTTTATACTTTGTATGGAAGTTTTGTCTCAATTGTTAGTGAAGGCAGAGGAAGAAAAGTTGATACAGGGCTTCAGATTTAAAAAGGACAGCCCTTCTATCTCTCATCTTTTTTTTGCTGACGATTGTATGCTATTTTGCAAGGCGTCTGTCTCTTATGCGAAGAACCTCCTCAAGATTATTGATACCTTTGCTCAGGCTTCAGGTCAGGCAATTAATTTTGAGAAGTGCAGTTTATAACTAGTAGGAAAATGCATCATAAGCATATTAAAATCTTGGCCAAAACCCTTAAGATGAAATTCCTTAGCAACTCGAAGGTACTTAGGAACTCCCTTTTTGTAGGAAAGCATAAAACTAGAGCTTTTAACTTTCTTATCGACAACTTTTTGTACTCTAGATTAAGTAACACAAAAAAAAAACCAATCTCAATGTGGTGGGAGAACGGTTGTTACTAAGCATGTGTTGTCTAGTTTAGCAATCTATCATATGGCTTGTTTCCCTCTACCGAAGACCATTACATCTAAAATTGATTCCATTCAAATGAACTTTCGGTGGTCTAAAAAGAATCCAAAAAGGGTCGCTTACTTTCGTTCTGGGGGATATAGGTAGGTCCAAATTAAATGGTGGTTTAGGTATTCGCAACTCTTATGCTATGAATCGAGTCTTTATCGGTAAGATTGGTTGGAGGATTATCAAAAATCCTAATTTCTTGATTTCTCGTTTTTGAAAGATAAATATTTTCCTAATCGAACTTGTTAGAGATTGACAAAGCGGTGATTCCTCTTCTTGGATTTGGAAGGGTATTGTTAATGGTGTTCAATTTATTAAAGACAATTGTCATAAAAATTAATGATGGAGTTTCTTCTCGTATTTGGTCTTCTAAGTGGATTCTCGGATAAGTTGGGCATCCATCTCATAGTGAATTTATGTTTGTAAATGAGCTTATTGATATTCAAAATGGTAATTGGAATGATAGTTTGCTGACGACTTTATTCTCGGATGAGGATGTTACTAGGATTAAGTCAATCGACTAAACCCTCTACAGAATGACTCTTTAATGTGGGCGCACACTAGTAGTGGAAAGTTTACCATTAAATCTGCCTACAGAGTTTATGTGAAAGACTATTCGTCTCCAGCTGATTCTGCCTTCTGGAGAAAAGTTTGGGATATAGATTGTTTACCTAAAATAAAGTTTTTCTTGTGGAAAATTTTTGCGTGTATGCTTCCAGTTAACTCCATGCTTAGGTCTTATAACCCTGAAGTAGATGATCTCTGCCCTCTTTGTCAGAGATTTGAGGAAACTGTTATGCATCTTTTTATTGAATGTGAAGTGGTTAAGCATATTTGGTTTGGTCTCTCTTTGCAGCACTTGATCAGTTCCAATCTAGACTGGATTGACGACTACTTTCTGTTTTGGCATGATGAAGCTTTAGGGGTTTCCCCGTTTAATGTATCTTGGCCTAGCATCGGTGGCATTGTACTATGGTGTGTCTGGAAATTCAGATGTGAAGTAATATTCAAGAAAACTTCTTTAGATATCAATAGGATAATTTTGGACATAAGGAGAATGATTAATACCTACATGTCTCCAAAGTCTCCTGTTCTTGGTTCACCTACTGTGGTTCTCAAGATCCCTAGCCTTGATGTGGATCATTTTATGTTTATAGATGGATCTTTTAAAGATTTTAATATGGGTTTGGGTATTATTTGGTGTGATATTGCAGGAAATATAAGAAGATGTCGTTCGGACTATGGTTTGATGTCGAGATGTACGTTGAGTCAAGCAAATTTGACTCATTTTGGCTATCTCTCTGGCGAGAGGAGATGCATCTTACCAAAGTTGTCTTTGTCGTTGATATTTTCAGCTTGTGCAGTTCAATAATGGTGCCAACGCAATCATTGCTTGGAGAAGTAGTGACCTTGTGGAGCAACCGGGAGTTTAATTTCTAGTTCTTTGTCGTTTAAGTTATTGTATGTAAAGCGTGTGAACAATCAACTCAGGCAGACGGCTTGCACGTCGGGCTAGAAAATTTGGTCTTAAGGATCTTTGGATCTCTTATCCTTCCTTTTTAAACCACCTAATTAGGAAGGTGAACCTTAAGGAAATCTGTAACTCTTTGATTGTGTAATAAATGGGTGTGTCTTTTAGCAAAAAAAAGATAATAAACATCACGAAACTACAGTAGAAAATTAACATCACGAGATTACCATTTAAACTACCGATTATAAGTTTCGTAACACAAACCAACATATATCAATATAAACTACCGACTGTAGTCTATCGATTATGGAGGGCATTTTAGACATTTAAAAAAATTTGAGATAAGGGTGGCTTTATTTTAGTTTTGGGTGACCCTATTTTGTTTATTAGTTGCCCCTAATTCTTTCTGGGTCGCCCCTAAAGACGCCAGGAAGAATAAGAAGAGAATTTTTTTTTTTTGTGAAACTAATATGCGCCATCCAATTGATTCACCTCAATGGAAACTAATCGAAAATAAGTTTCTAGATTTTTCTGCAGAGGGAAGAAATGTTTGGCTTGGCATTGCTACAAACGGGTTTAGTCTGTTTGGTTTTCAGACAATGACTCATAGTTTCTCTGCACGTGAAATGACGACTAAGACAGGGTCATCATGGTCGTATTTTTAATACCTTGACGACCCTGGTTGGTCATCATTCTAAAAGTATCAAAACTGTAACAATTTTGTTACTGAAACATTAAAAGTATTAACATGATTTAACTAAGCAACCCATTAATTTACAATCTTGGTACAGGGGCGGCAATAAATGGTAGAGGGGCGGAAATTGCGATAGCAATATCCCTCTTATTGGTTAGGGGGTGTCCTATAGGGGTGTAGATTGACTAGATTACCCTTTCACCTTAAATCAACCAAAATCAAATCAATTTTTTTTTAAACCTAATGAATTAGAAATAATCAAATCATTTTTTTTTTTCATCTTCTCTTCTCCTCCATCAACCGTAACCTCCATTAAAACTGAAAATTTCATCGTCTTCGATTAATCGGCGATTTGAGAAATGTTTGGAAAACCCAGTTAGGATTTAGTTTATCGTGTTGGATTTAAGTTAATTTTGTATCAAAAATTAGGGTTTTGTATGAAAATTGAAATTGAAATTTCTGGGTTTATGCGAGTTACGGTTGATTTTAACTCAATTACGAATCAGTAATCGGAGATTTTGATGTTAATACGGTTGGTAATGTTCAATTACTAAAAGTATGTTCTTATATCTCGAGAATTTTCTTCGATTCTACGGTTTGGTATCGAGCATTTAATTACCAGCCGTAACTGGTTTTATGATTGGTAAACTAAAATAGTTACCAACCGTAACTGAGTTACGGTTGGTATCGAGCATTTAGTTACCAACCGTAATTGGTTTTACGATTGGATCTTCCCCAAATTTAACCAGTTACGGTTGGTATTCGATAACTTACGAACCGTAACTAAGAGTTCTGATTTGGTCACGAACAAAATTGCAACCGTAAGTTCTTGAAAATTCAAAAGTTTTGATTTTGTTATGTACTTTAGATAATTTTGAACGAGAAAAATCTAATGGGAACTAATTTAGAAGTATCTTAGGGTCACCGGAATCACTCATTTTGGTTGAGTGAATCAAAATCTAGGGTTTCACAAATATCACATAAGTTTTCTTTTTCTTCTCCTCTAAACTTTTTTTATTTTTATAACTCTAAAAATTTGATTTTAGAGTTATAATAAGTGAAAATTAATTATCAACACTAATCTTGATTATCATTACTAATCTTGATTATTAACAATAAGGGCTAATTAGTCATTTCCAGATTTTTCTTTGATAAGGGGTACTTGAATTACCTTGTAATGACCTTTTTTGTCTTATTAGGTTGCCGTCCCTCTACCATTTCTTGCCGCCCCTATACCAAGATTGTTAATTTAACAACTAGAAATCTAACAAAGTAGGTGTTGCCACTACAAGTAAACATAAAGAAACATTTGTCCAACAAAAATAATAAACATTTGTCCATACAGAAAAAACCTTAATATAATTGTCTAAAAATAAAACACAACATCTTCTCATTCACGACCAGGACCACCATCACGAACCCGACCTCGTTTAGCACCTCGTTGGCTTCCTTGAGATCCACCTCCACGACTACGAGGCCTTTTTAGTTCAAGACTTGCTCGATGAAACATTTCAGTGGCATCTTCATTATCAACATTTCTAGCAAAATCAATGTACTTAGTTTGTTCTTGAACCGACAAAGTCTCTCCTCTATCTCTCGCGCAACACATCATCTTCACAAGGGTATTTAAGTTGTCCTTCTATTTTTTAGTTAAACAACAAACGATCAATAAACTTATACAATAATCTATATAATTTTTAAACAAAAAAAGAGACACAATACTTACAAAATTCTTAAGACTCGTTGTTGGGTCTTTCACAGTGTTCTTCTTCTTCCGAGTCGGTTGGACAACTTCTTCCCGAATTACACGAGGATGAGCAAAATGAGAGTACCATGGCATGTAATTATCATGAGCTTCATGACCGTGTGTCATGAGTTCCAAAAAACTCACATCAACTCTACGATCACGCCTCTCGTCCCAATGAGAAGCTTCCGGCTTTGGAGAGTAAACAACCTCAATATTTTTTTGGGACGTGCTGCACTTGGCCCTTTCCACTTTAAAGAATGGTTCATCACCGGGATTTGGTTCTTCTTGAACATAACCAAGTTGTCGCATTATTCTAGAAGGATCGTACATTGAAAATCCATTGGGGAAAAATAAGGGACCATTGTAAAATGCCACTTCATCTCTCCTTATAAGTATGTGATCAGTTCTTTCTTCTCGATACGGATCGAAGATTACCTCATCCGCAGTCATGTTATCCAAGGAAACTCGCATGTTGATTAGTTGTTGAGGCATATGCTTCTCCTGGGAACCCTTGAATTTGTACTTGCGTCCTCTAGGCTTGTGATTCGGAAGATCAGCATTGATTTCGATGTAGGGATTGGCTTTCACCAAGGACGGGAAGTGCTCATATATCCAAATCTATGCCAATGTAAGGTATAATAAGAATCCATCATACCGAAGATTAACTACAAAATCCGGTGAATATAAATGATAAGTCAATTGAATTACCTGGAAGAGACTTAAATTCCCATTAACTTGCTTAGTGAGTGCCCTTGAAGCCTTTTTCAACTCTCCATTCAAGTGGCCAACCACCGCAGTACCCCATGAATACTTATGCACCTCATCTAGGGGATGCAATAGTTGGAGATACTTGCCATCAACCATGTTTCCGGTACTATCTGGGAAGACACAGTTGGCCAGGATGTATAGCAAATAAGCGGTCGCAGTCGCCCTAACTCTCACTTCATCCACACTTCCTTCCTTTTTAAAAATATCAGCGGTCCCACTATATGTGTCTCTCAACATCTTCAGATTGAGCTTTTTGCTTCTATAACCTCCTTTCACAATAAACATTGACTCTGACTTCTTCTCATCCCAACCGAACAAGCTTTTGGTCAATTTGTGAAGATCCTCCCAAGGAATATCATCATCGTAGCCGTCTTGGATAGATTTTCCATCAAGCTCGAGGCCTAGAATTTGTTGACAATCGTCGGGAGTTACCGCCATCTCACCAAATGGAAAGAGCATTGTATCCGTCTCTCCATAAAACCTCTCACAGAATGCAGATATAACAACTTTGTCATACTCAACAACTGAATTCTTCACAGCAGGCCACAACCCTGAGCTTTTGACAATTTCTTTCACAACCTGACATTCCTTATTTAGCGGCCAAGCCTTCATAAGAGTATTCGAAGCTTGGCGCCTCAAAAGACGGATGCAATTTTTATGATCCTATTTTTAGTTCCATAAACACACCACAAAATAAGAAGAAAAAAAATACTAACACAACATTTCTTGCAAATTCAAGAGAATAATTAAATAACAAAAAGTAGAATCGAGATTACTTACAATCGTAGAGTAGATTTCATACGCCCACGAGTCTTTGTATCCAAAAAGCACTTGTCCACCATCTTCGGGTAACCCAAGGAGTGGGTCACCTAGTTTTTCGGTCTTTTTCATGTGAGGGAGCGGCATGTGACAATCAATAGGTTTATTTGGTTTCTTATCCTTTTTTGCCTTAGCACCTTCTACTACTTGTTCAACATTATCACCTTTTTCTTCAACATTACTTTTTGCAGCATCATTACCTTCTTCAGGAACTTCATCCTCTTTGATACCTTCTTTTAGAACATCACATTTTCTATTATCTCTATCATCATGAATTCCATCATCATCATTACCTCCTCTGTCGGCTGGAATTGATTGGTCTTCATCAATTTTATCAGAATCACTTTGTTCTTCCGATGACGATGGTTGAGTATAATTCCGTGCATGGAATTTAAGCGTTCCAGGCTCCACAAATTCCCCTCGATGAACTGCAGTCAAGAGTTTGGAGTCTTTGCGAGGAGGTTTTGAAGGAGGACTAATAGATTTCTTTCCTTGCTTGACCTTTTGGAGCCTAAAGAATAACACAATAAAAAGGAATCAATTAAAATTTGCATATACAAACTACAAATTCAGAAACAGTGGCGGTGCATTGCAATTAGTCATCAAGGTCGATAATCAAACGTAATGACGACTAACTGTCTTACAGACTAGGTCTTCGCGGTTATACTTTCCCAAACACGACTACCAATAGCAAAAATAGACACATGAAATTTTGGATTTTGGCAGTTGTTGGTCATCAAGGTCGAAAAAACATCAAAGTGGCGACCAATACCTAGTCGGAAAGTTAGGTTTTCAAAACCTCGACGACTAATTAAGAAATTGAAGACAAGAAAACTAGTTTTTGACAAGTTAGGTTTTCAAAACCTCGACGACTAATCACGAAATTGAAGACAAGAAAACTAGTTTTTGACAGTTATTAGTTGGCATGATTCATATCATAACCTGACGACTAATCATAACCGTCAACTAGTCGGCAATATTTTGGAATGAATATCGTGACGACCCTGTCAATGTTCCTTTCAGAGATGAAAGATAGTCATGATACTCAACCAATGAAGATTACGGCTAAAAGTAAAAATGAAAAGTCGTCAAGGTAAATGAAAAGATACCCTGACGACCACATAACTGCAATTCAACAATTTCAATTTTTATCACCTAATTTGACATTCAAACAACAAATTAAAGTAGTACATCGAGTTTATGTAATCACTTATTTTCTCAATCACGTTATTTCTTAGGTTTCATCACTTTCAGGGATTCACCAAAAAAAATTTTCTCCCATTTGTATTATTGTTGCATTGAGTTTCCAATTCCAAGGTCAGGAATTTAGGATTTTGAGTAGTTTATTTGAAACGCTTCACGTTTAAAAGATTAATCCTACGAAATTTTTGAATCGACAATTATGACGAACTAATCGACGAGTTTTTCAAACGACGAAATATTGGAAAAGGAGAGGGAGAAGATTTGTGGTCCTTAGGTTATGAAAAGGAGAATGAAATGAGTTTGATAAAAACAAGGGTAGTTTAATTAGGATTTGACAAGGATAGTCTTGTAACTTTACCCCATTTTGACACCCCTTAACCTTTCTTCTAAGTCCACTTAAATTTCGGAATACCCCAGTCTGGCTAATTTAAAAAGATAATGGTAAAAGGATTTATGTTAAAGTTTAAAGTAAAAGGCTAAAATAGACATTTCTTACTTCTAAGATATTGGATGGGGTTTAATTAGTAGGCCCAAATTATTTTGGAATAGCTCTCAAAATTTCCAGGTTAAAAATAAAAGGATGAATATTTTTTATCAAAAAGAAGGGTACAACTCATCATTAATTAATAGGCAGAAAGGAAAATTAGCATTTACAAAGACCCCTAACCACAGCCAAAATTCGTGTGTTGCGCAACCAAAGTTCATTGAAAACCTCCTAAAGAACCCAACACGTTGAATGTGCTCCACATGCTGTTTACACACATGATGATGTATTATGTTATACAACCTGCTAAAGGTTTTATTCTAAATGTAGTTTCCGAGGGTCAAATCCATTAATTGATTCATTATTATGTGATTATTCTGCTGTGGAGCAATCGAGGTTCTCGACTTGGAAATATTATAAATGGAAATGATCACCCAGCTTAGTGTAACTGCGACAACAACTTGAATACTACAAACCAAAGGTAAGTACTTCAATGTCATGGATTAACCTTCTTCCATTGTAAGTCAATCAGTAATTCGATATTTATTAGAGAGTTTCGTATGTGTATGACTAGTTTAATCATTTACCACATGGTACATATATTAGTGGAGTGGAAGTCAGTAATATGAAACTCTACCTTTGAATGGCTGAAGAATTGTCCTTCGCCAAAAACTTTCCCCTGTTGGTTTTCTCATGTGAAAACTTCACACCAAAATGGCTAGGACATAACATTAGACGACCTTCCTGTTACCAGACAATGTCAGGTAAAATAAGTCAGCTTCACGCTTAGCTAGGAAAAAAATAAATAGACGTGGCGTTTAATTAATTAACACAAGGAGAAAATGGGTGCAATAATCAACATAAAAAGATGCATGCTAATTATGTTACTTACATCATCCCAACTGCAACCTGAAGTGTCAAATGCACAAGGAACGTGATAAGTATTCCTGCAAGAACGCATAAAACAGCCAAGAGCTGCACCCTTTAACCCACAACAACAACATTTGAGCTTCGAAACTCTTGTCAGCTCCAGCTCCAAGTTCATAACAGTTTTACCAACATAATACACTCGAGGCGCCCTACATCTCCAAATATGATTATACGATTCACTGAGGTTGAAGTTGAAAGAAGATGAAAATCATAAAAAATTAAAAAGAATACAAAAACTTACAACTCTATGCATTTTCGGTGAACATGTACGACATTTGGTCCAGCAGATACCTCATCCTCTTTTACCTCTTCTCCATTGGAAATATGCAACATGGATCCAGAGCCCTAAAATGCGCCCGTACACAAGCATGGAGAAATATTCATCAGTGAAAGAGAGAATATATTGTTGAGAACCACTTATGGAGTGCAAAGAGATATTTTTTTTCACAATTGACAGGGGAGGAATGAACATTATGCTTAAGATACTTCAAGCTTCCTATGCTAGTCTAATTTAAGCAATGTTATATTTACATATTCATTTCAAGGTCAGGAAAAAAAAGACACCACATACCTTTGATACTGTAGAGGTTTGGCAAAATGCACAAATAAAAGCTGAATCGTTATCCAGACATACTGAAGTATTAGCTAGTAAGGTACTGGTACTAGCCGTGGTCTCTATACAAAACGGTCTTTCTTGAACCTTTGCCACTGGTACCTTATCCGCTAGTTGTTTATTGATTTTCTTATCTAGCTTCCTATGTGAATCACATTGTTGTGTTGCCATTGTTACTAAATCCCGCTCCTCGACGGACTCCATATGTTCCATAGGCACCAACTCCTAAATTACAATACCAACAGACACAATAGTACATACATTTATTCATTATTTATCAAGGCTGATTTGGATAATATATATATAGGAAAACAAAAAGCTACCAACCTCTTTAAAATCTTGTAGTGAGTCTAAACAGAATTCAACTTCGACAATACAAGAATCATTCAAGATATACCCATTGCTAGGGTTTTTAAGTTCTTTTAACTGTATGAACTCATCAAAACCCCAATCGCTCTCATATTTGGTGAACCGGAACATATCTTCCGTGTCTATATATACAAATAAACAAGGGCTAGAATTTAGAACCTATATAAATTATCTATTTGATTTGTATGCGTGAAAATACTATGTAGTGCACAATGCTACCTTTTCTCAATGTGTTTTTGTTATTTGTTTGATCAACAACGGACAAACTGAATTTCGCAAATTGCCATTCCTTACACTCAATAGCAACCAAGTAGATTGACAAGTAACCATTCGTATTACATCCCCTGCGAAAAGCCAGCAATCGCCTAACACAAAGATAGCAAATTTTGAGTATTCAATACGGTAACAGAAATTGCAAATAGTACTGCGGAGAAAGGGTTGGTCACAAAATTGATTACTATACCATTTATGAGGACCTATTTTGAAAATAGGTGAGAAACGACTTTCATCATTCAATTTTGAAATGTTTTCAATCTTCCATTTAAATCTGGAAGAGGAAGAGACGTCGTCTGCATGCTCCTTTTGTACTGCAACAAGTAATTATGAAGAATTAAGTCTTTGCAAAACCAACCTAGCTACTTTTCATTAGGGGCAAAACTGTTGCTTAAAGAAAATCAAAAGAAATATAAATGTAAAGAACTTTTCAACAACTGAATCGAGTACATACATTGCATACCATTTCTGGTAGTATTTTGCATTGAAAATGTCTACTAGTTCAAATCTGTAGTGATGAAGAAGAAGAAAACATTGGAAACAAAGCGTTAGTTTCTAGCTAGTAGTGCAAAGAAGATAGCAAAAAAATAAAGAAATGCACTAAAAACCATTAATACCTTCCGGAGTGAGATTCTCTAAGAAATCCTTTACACTGATCTCTTGCCAAATTTTCTTCCCTTTTGATTCTCTGAGAGAATAAAAATGTCAAATGTCTTCTCTCGTTGTCTGTACTTTTTTCTTCTTCACTCTTTTTTTGACTTGTTTCTTTTGTGACCCAATCAGTGAACTAGCCAGAAGGAAAATGTTTTGAACTCGTAACTAATTGATCACCATTTCCCCATACAATAAAGTGGGAGAGAAAATTGCACCTACGCACGCTAACTGGCTGAGTAGGAACGAGGCCTAGGGTTTAATTTTCTTAATTTCTTTCACCATTCTCTTGCCAAAACTGAATGGACTCATTTTAGGTGGCACTGCACTACATACCCGCGTGTGCTTTACAGTAATGAGTTTACACCATTACTCACTTGTAAGATTGAAATTCGCAAGTTCTAAACTTTGTAGGTTTATTGGTATGTAGTGTGGCTCCATGACCTACAATTTCATAAGTGTATTTATCTGATATGAAGTACCTGGCCCTGGAAAAACGATAAGTTGGAATGCCGTGAGTAAAGTGGACGAAGGCTAAAGTCTAATTGATAGTGCCATATTTTCAGGTAATACTCTTTCGTTAGGCTTTCTCTTATCATGGCCCAAAATTCAAAATTGACACATCTGCTTGAAATTTACCACAACATGGCTTTCTCTTATCATGGCCAAGCGTAATGGTGATTCAAGGTTGAATCAAGTTAGTGCCATAAAATTTACCACAAAATGCTAAATGGTTTGGAGCAGAAGATTGGAACCATTAGATCAGTCAAAATCAACACAGAGTTAAAGTGGACGAAGGCTAAATTATGAAAAAGTCTAATTGATAGTTCATTGCGGAACAAAATTGTGTGAGTTAGTGGTGTTAGTTAAAACAAAAAAAACGGCGACGTCTATTTTCAGGTAATACAAGATCAGTTTCGTAATTTAACATTTTAAAATCATGGCTAATCGTAATGGTGATTCAAGGTTGAATTGCCATAAAATTTACCTTAAATATTTAGTAATATTCTTAACAAAATGCTAAATGGTTTGGAGGCTAAAGAAGATTGGAACCATTAGATCTTGAAATTTAAAACGTAATGGTGATTAAATAGCCATAAAATTTACCACAAAATACTAAATGGAGCTGAGAAAACCTGATAATTAATAATATAAACACCCAATGGTTGAGCACGAATAACGTAACCTAACAGAAAATTTAATGGCACCGAATAAAAACGCCAAATTATTTGGCATAAAAAGTAAATATTGTAGTGCCAAATCATTTGGCACCGCAGAGTTGATTCAACATTGCGTTCAAATAATGCTTTCTTGAATTTGGTGTTTTGGCGTTGAATGTCTATAAGACAAAGCCTCACCACCTACCAGATCATATCTTTATATTGGCAGGCATGTCATGCATTTGTATGTGTAATTGGAAGTAGAGGAGGGATCTCCTCACACTTTTATTATCACACTATTTCACATGTAGGCACCATTTTTGCGAATTAAAACCAAACTGTAATGGATTTGAAGCTAATACTTTGGGGATATGTTACTATTACGTAGCTCTACTTGCCTACCGAAAATGAGCGTATTCCAAGACGTATAACACCATCATCTAATATTTTGAAAATGAGTTGTTGAAAATTTGCGGATTTCTAGCCGTCGAAATTAAGACCGGTAGATTTTGAGGTTTTATATTTCGGAATGAATGGAAATGTGCCGCCAGAGTTTGACCACTTTTTTCCTACACCTAGTTTATACCATCAACAATTAAATGTTTATTTAACCATGTTTTGTCACACTCCCGTTACACCACCAACGGATATGTTTTCAAATTTTGAATTTCGAGATGTTTGACAATTTGTTCCAACAGTTGTTTGTTTCAAATTTTGAAAAATTTACCATACTAAGGAATTCTTTCATTACATTGCAAAACAAGGTTACAATGTTTTTTGAAGAAATTAAAAAAGTACATTAAAATTAAAATTCTACTTCCAAAAATTAAAAAAATACGTTGAAATTAAAATTCTACTTCTAAATTAACTTTTAATTAAAACTTAAAAATGAGCTTATAAATAACTTAATTTATTACTAATAAATCACTTTAATTTAGGAAATAGGTTTTAAGCCATTATGGATCAAAATCTCGTTCATCCATCAACGCATCGGCAAATTCATTGTTTTAGTGCTGCTATTGTGGATGTTGTGATGTAGTAGCTCCATCTTCACACCTATGAGTGTAAAATTCTTGTCCTGTAGGCCATTATGAATATGTACCACCCAATGTGAGATCTTCTGGATTGTTTGGTTGTTGGGAAAAAACAGATGGTATTGAAGAAGATGAGGAACATGAAGTTGTAGCTCGACGTAGTGTCTCACTCCATACGACCTGACGAGCTCCAAGCTCGAATGAACATTGTTGTTCCATAAACCTATAACAATCCTCCTACAAGTATAAAGTAGAGATTTAGTTAAATATTCAAGAAACTTAAAATGAAAATACAAACAAATGTAAATGTACTTACCAATGCCAAACCCATCGACGAAAGTTATGCGGACAAGGAAGCCTTGGAACTAGTATTGTCTGTTCTACGCCGGCTTCATTGGAAAATGGTAAAGTAAAATCTATCACCGGCAGCTGTGACATGGGCTTATTCTGGGTGCCATAAGTATAGTTTTGTGACATCATATTAGGAGGCGGATGATTAGGAAACAAATGGCGAGGAACAATTGTGCTACCCAATGCTATCTCATCGAAGTTCTGTGTACGATATGACTCAGTGAGATAAGGTCCAACACTCTTTTTTTTCCACCAACTGTTATATTGATCCTCGGTGACTGCATAATAATCGGTGCCTACATTTACAATCCCTCTGTCCACAACTGATTGCAAATTTGGAGGATTTGCTGGGACTAAAATCTCACCTGCTATCTGCCTCTGGAATCTCTCAACCAAGTAACAACTAACTCTTGTGTTTGTTTTTTCCAGGTCAAAAAACACAACTCTCCTTCTGGATAACTGTAATGCATAGTCATAATGTTCTCCCCCGGAAAACTCACTATCTATCCATGGTTTCCAAATACATGATGCACTTGTTCTAGTGTCAATCTGCGCTCTTGCGCTTGAGACTGAGTGTTTCCTCGTATCCTTTTGGCCTCCTCCTTGTCCCCTCTTCCTTGATATAATGTTAGCCTTCTTGAAGAGACAAATCTTAGGGAAAACATCCCGGTGTCCTCCCGGTGTTTGACAAAGCAAGGGTTGCATGTTGCGGAAGTAATAATAGTACCAATACTCAAGTACCATAACCATACCAGATAAATCCTTACCTTTGGTTGACCATTCATCAAGAAATTTATAGGTATTACCTAAGGAAGCTATACCCCAATCATATTCCCCAACTTTATCTAAATCATTTAACAATAGAACCCAACGTTTATCTACTCTTCCACTAGCTTCCGCAAGAAGAAAATGACCGAAACACCAAAGAAAAAATGCTCGTGTCAATAGCTCTGCACATCCACTATTATCCTTGTTTTCTCTACTTTTAATGTAGTTTCTCAAGATAGCCAAGGATATTGAATTAGTCTTAGAGTTCCATGTACCATAATTTTTAAAATCTGGGAAATATATATCATCCATAGCAGCATATGTTAGCTCACTACCTAATTGTGGCATAACTACTTGACGTTTACTAGGGTCACCAGTGGGAACTCCCGTTAACATGAACCAATCTAAAGGAAGGATGCCAAGCTCAAACTCCTTAAAATGAAAGCTTTTGGTTTTTCCCCACCATCTCTCAGCTATAGCTTCAACTAAGCCTCTATCCGCATTAGCGAAATCAAATGCAAAAACAGAAGAAAACCCACAATTATCACAGTATTGTTGTGCTAGCGGATTATTTTTCACTACAATTTTATATAACACTTCAACCTCTTTCAAGCTACTTCTAAAGTTTACACTCCGAGGATCACCCATGACATCGTTACATACATGGCTATCTTTATTCTTTGCCGATATTATTTCCAAACCATCTAGAAAATCGTCCATACTCATACTACAATCAATAACAAAAGGAAAAAAAATCAATCACAAGACTAACTAAATTTCATTCATTCATTTTCATCACAAATAAGCATAAAAATTTCATACAAATTTTCATCACGAATAATCATACAAATTTACCTACAAACTAATCGTACAAATGCTCAATGATTAGAAATGTAGTTTATGAGAGTCAAATCCATTAATTGATTCATTATTATGTGATTATTATGCTCTGGAGCAATCGAGGTTCAACTTGGAATTATTTAACCTTCTTCCATTGTAAGTCAATCAGTAATTCGATAATTATTAGAGACTTTCGTATGTGTATGACTAGTTTAATCATTTACCACATGGTACAAATATTAGTGGAAATCAGTAGTATGAAACTCTACCTTTGAATGGCTGAAGAATTGTCCTTCGCCAGAAACTTTCCCTTCTTGGTTTTCTCGTGTGAAAACTTCGCACCAGAATGGCTGGGACATAACATTAGACGACCTTCCTGTTACCAGACAATGTCAGGTAAAATAAGTTAGCTTCACGCTTAGCTAGGAAAAAAATATATAGACATATCGTTTAATTACTTAACACAAGGAGAAAATAGGTGCAATAATCAACATATAAAGATGCATGCTAATTATGTAACTTACATCATCCCACCTGCAACCTGAAGTGTCAAATGCACAAGGAACGTGATAAGCATTCCTGCAAGAACGCATAAAACAGCCAAGAGCTGCACCCTTTAACCCACAACAAAAACATTTGAGCTTTGAAACTCTTGTCAGCTCCAGCTCCAAGTTCTTAACAGTTTTACCAACATAATATACTCGAGGTGTCCTACATCTCCAAATATGATTATACGATTCACTAAGGATGAAATAAGATGAAAATCATAAAATCTTAAAAAGAATACAAAAACTTACAACTCTACGCATTTTCGGTGAACATGTATGACATTCGGTCCAGCAGATACCTCATCCTCTTTTACCTCTTCTCCATTGGCAATATGCAACATGGATCCAGAGCCCTAAATGCGCCCGTACAGAAACATGGGGAAATATTCATTAGTAAAAGAGAGAATATATTGTTGAGAACCACTTATGGAGTGCAAAGAAACATTTTTTTCACAATTGACAAGGAAGGAATGAACATTATGCTTAAGATACTTCAAGCCTCCTATGCTACTCTAAAAACACACCACGTACCTTTGATACTGTAGAGGTTTGGCAAAATGCACAAATAAAAGCTGAATCGTTATCCAGACATACTGAAGTATTAGCTAGTAAGGTACTGGTACTAGCAGTGGTCTCGATACAAAACGATCTCTCTTGAAACTTTGCCACTGGTACCTTATCCGCTAGTTGTTTATCGATTTTCTTATCTAGCTTCCTATGTGAATCACATTGTTGTGTTGACATTGTAACTAAATCCCGCTCCTCGACAAATTCCATATGTTCCGTAGGCACCAACTCCTAAATTACAATACCAACAGACACAATAGTACATACATTTATTCATAATTTATCAAGGCTGATTTGGATAATATATAGTTGTTGGTTTAGGAACAACAAGCTACCGACCTCTTTAAAATCTTGTATTGAGTCTAAACAGAACTCAACTTCAACAATACAAGCATCATTCACGATATACCCATTGTTAGGATCTTTGAGTTCTTTTAACTGTATGAACTCATCAAAACCCCAGTCGCTGTCATCTTTGGTGAACCGGAACATGTCTTCCGTGTCTATATATATAAAAAAGGATGGAATTTAGAATCTACGGAAGTTATCGATTAGATTTGTATAGTTGTGAAAATAATATATTGTGCACAAATGCTTACCTTTTCTCAATGTGTTTTTGTTATTTGTCTGATCAACAACAGACAAACTGAATTTCGCAAATTGCCATTCCTTACATTCAATAGCAACCACATAGATTGATAAGTAACTATTCGTATTACATCCCCTGCGAAAAGCCAGCAATCGCCTAACACAAAGATAGCTAAATTTTTAATATTCAATATGGTAACAGAAATTGCAACATAGAGATAGTAATAGTACTGCAGAGAAAGGGTTGGTCATAAAATTGATTCATATACCATTTATGAGGACCTATTTTGAAAATAGATGAGAAACGACTTTCCTCATTCAATTCTGAAATGTTTTCAATCTTCCATTTAAATCTGGACGAGGAAGAGACGTCGTCTGCATGCTCCTTTTGTACTGCAACAAGTAATTATGAAGAATTAAGTAAAAAGATCACTTTGCAAAACCAACACTAGCTACCTTTCATTTGGGGCAAAACTGCTGCCTAGCGAAGAAAATCAAAAGAAAGATAAATGTTCAAAACTTTTTCGACAACTGAATCCTGTACATACATTCATTGCATACCATTTCTGGTAGTATTTTGCATTGAAATTGTCTAGTTCAGATCTGTACTGATCATGAAGAAGAAGAAAACAATGGAAATAAAGCGTTAGTATCTAGCTAGCAGTACTGCAATGAAGATAGCAAAAAAATAAAGAAATGCACTAGTGAGATTCTCTGAGAAATTCTTTACACTGATCTCTTGCTAGATTTTTTTCCTTTTTGATTCTCTGATGAGAGAATAAGTAATAATCTCTTTACTGTTTTTTCCTACTTCTTCCTCTCTTTTTTTGACTTTGTTTCTTTTGTGTCTCATAAGATAAGACCCAATTAGTGAGCTGGTGGAACAGTATCTTTTTTCTTTTCTTTTTTCTGTTTTTTTTATAGGATGTAGAACAGTAATTAATTCTTCGCCAGTGCCCCCATACACCTAAAGTGGGAGAGAGAATTGCACCTATGCTCTACCTGGCTGAGTAGGAAGCTAGGGTTTAATTTTCTTGATTTCTCTTGCCAAAACTGAATGGACTCATTTTGGGTGACGCTAAATACTTACCCGCGCGTGCTTTGCGGATGGACTCACTTGTATAGTTTTACTTTTAACCGATCCGAATGGACTCACTTTAGAGTAGGGCTGAACATGGTTTCGGTTTTCCGCTGGAACCGGACCAAACCAAACCAATTAGAATAACCAAACCGAACCATTTACTAATGGATTGGTTACGGTGTAGAAAATGGAAAACCGATAGTGTTGGTTTTGGTTTGGTTTGACCTCTAAAACCGAACCAAAAACCATTGAAAAATCGATTATTTTTTAAACTTAGTTTCTACATTTGATTTACAAGTATTAGATTCTACCCATTAATTTAGAGGATAAATTGAAACCCTAAATCTAATATTTCATTATGATACTCTCCTCTTTCTCTTTATCCTTCTCTCGATTCGCCTCCCTTCTCCACCCCCAACCAACTTTACTTTACTCGACTTTTTTTTCTTAGGTCTTCCTTCTTTTTTATTTGTCAATAACTAAATTAAGATATATTATATATCTTCTTTGATCTCTAGATTTAGAGTAAGCTTTAACTATTCTTGATATTTATTTTATTTTATTTTTTTTGTCTACATTTGATTTACAAGTATTAGTAAATTTGTGTAAACCAACTTCAGGTAGATCCTCTTTTCTTTATCCCAAGAACTCACGTACATCTAAAACTTTGATTTTTTTTATCTTTTTATTTGTCTGTAAATTTGTGTTTTTTTTTTTTTTGGTTTGACATAATTATTGGTTAACCAAACCCACCGGGACAATAACTCCCCTTCGCTAAACCTAAAAACTGGAACCATTTGGAAACCGAACCAATGATTAATGGATTGGTTTGGTTTAGATTTTTAGGAACCAATAGTATTGGTTTCGGTTTTGGTTTGGCTAGAAACCGAACCAAAACCGACCATGAACAGCCCTACTTTAGAGTAACCAATGTGGGGACCATTATCCCTGTGTATAGTTTTAACTTGGGAATTCAAACATTTTAAATAAAAAACATAACGGATCAGAGAAATGTGTACTCCCTCCGTTCCTTTTTAATACGCTGGTTTCTATAAATAGATGTTTCAAAAAAATAGGCTGGTTTCTTAATTGGGAAAGTCAAATGTTACTTTAGTTTTCTGGAACCACTTTTGTTTTAACTTCTTTTGATGACAAGTGTCATGTGGACCATTTCACTTTATTTCTTTTTCGACAAGTGTCATGGGGGACCATTTCACTTTACTTTTTTTATTGACAAGTGTCATGAGGACCACTTTCAATGATTAGTTCTCTTAATTTCCTTAATTTTCTCTAAAAACAAAACCAGTATATTAATTAGGAACGGAGAGAGTATATAATCTTACCACAGTTTTCTTGTACTCAACCTGAAGAAGAACAAGACAATGGAAATAAAGCGTTAGTATCTAGCTAGTGCAATGAATACCTTCTGCAGTGGGATTGTGAGAAAAAAGTAGGGATGACTCTTTACATTCTCTTGCTAGATAATTTTTTTCTTTTATAGAAGCCAAATAATCAAGTTCGCCGGATGAAAAAATTTACTGTACGTACCATACGCCAAAACTGAGGGTTATGACAGTTTGGAAAGAATTGCATGAGTCCGAACCGAAGACTCCGAAGTAGGGGTGAGCATGGGCCGGTATGGACCGGTTTTCACTTCATCCACAATCCAATACATTACGGACTTCAAATTTGGCATCCGCATCCAATCCAACATCCAACGGATTTGCATCCAATGGAATATGGATACACGGATGAACGGATTGGGTGCGGATAATCCAATGGATTTGTGTTAGTTAAAATTTATCTATTAATATATATAAAGGGAACACCCCTCGCTACAGTGCATGAACAGTAAATGAAGCTGTAAAACTTTAAAATCCAACTTTGCCCTTAAATTTATAGCTTTATCGCAAATATTTTAAAAATTAAATGGGGATAAAACGGTAAAAATGACTAGGAATAGAGAGGGTCTCATTGACGCAATATTGATTTTCAAACTTTTACGTGTAATGTGGATACAATGGGAAGCACGTGCATAGCACGTGCAGTATACTAGTAAGGAAAAAATAAAGCCTATATAAATGACTTCTTATAGAACCTACACATTTTATATGTGTATCTATCTATATTATAAGGGACAATGGTGTTTTTTCTATTTGGACGGAGATCTACAGTTTGGACACATAAAGAACGACCCAGATTGAGGCACCTATTTAAGTTATTCATTTACATTTCTGGCATATAAAGAATGGTCCAGATTGAGCTACATATTTAAGATTTTCAATCTATATTTTAGGCATATAAAGAAGGGTCCAGATTAATTCACATAAAATTAATTTTACCTAAGATAATGAATTTAAATTTATTGCACATTAATTTAATGTCATTTATTGAGGAGTTATTCCTCCCATATAAAGAAGAGAATTGTCCATTTATTTGAGAATTACTTTTATTCATCCCATTAACTCCTCCCATTAACTTAACTCTTAATTTAATCCTTTTTATAATCAATTTCCTTCCCAAAGGTTCATCCTTTGCACAACTCTATTCCCAAGGTATGATTCACTATTGTTTTGGTTGATTAAGATAACTGTTGTTAGCTTTTCTCTATAATTTTTTGTCGTCAATGAATTCATGGTGCCTCATGCCTAAGTTTTATGTCATTTATGCAGTCAAAAGATATTGATCAAATACTGTACAATATTTGATCAGTTTAGTTTCTCAAGGTATGATTCACTATTGTTTTGGTTGATTAAGATAACTGTTGTTAGCTTTTCTCTTTAATTTTTTGTTTAACGTCAATGAACTCATGGTGCCTTACGCCTAAGTTTTATGTCATTTATGCAGTCAAAAGATAATGATCAAATATTGTATCTGATCAGTTTAGTTTCTCTTTGATTTTTTTCATCAATATTTTTTTTATCCCAATTTTGTTTTTTCATTTGCAGTCAAAAGATACTGAACAAATATGTGCATTTATTTGGGAGTTATTCCTCCCATTTAATGTCAAAACCGTTACTTTTATTCCTCCCATTAACTTAACTCTTAATTTAATCCCTTTTATAATCAAGTTCCTTTGCACAACTCTATTCCCAATGTATGATTCACTATTGTTTTGGTTGATTGAGATAATTGTTGTTATTAGTCAAAAGATACTGATTAAATATGGTATTTGATCAGTTTAATTTTTTGTTATCCCAATTTTGTTTTTTCATTTGCAGTCAAAAGATATTGATCAAATATTGTTGTTATCTATTCATTTTCATTCTTATGTTAGGCGTTTTATAATGAACGCGAAATTGGGGGATATAAAAAGGAAGTGGGGGATATTGATTACTTCTCCCAACCCATGGTGTATGCTAAGGGGTGGTTTTGGGGTGCAAAAATACTAAAATGTCCTCCCTTCAAAATAAAAATCAAAAAACTTAAAATCAACAAACAAAATCATATCCCCCATTTCCATCTCCACTTCTTATTAATCTCTTTCAGGGTTAGAGCTTTGAAACCCAAATATTCCCCATTCCCTTTCAAATTCTAAACTCTCCCCACTCTCTTTCAAATTCTCTTCTCCTTCTCTGCCGGCTCCTCACTTTGGAAACGAATTTTTTTTTTTTCAATTCGGAAGTGATGAAGATCATGCTGCAAGTGAAGAAGACCATGCCGGAAAGTGGTGCCGGCATGGTTGGTAACTAACATTCAATGCCGTAACTAAGTACCGGCATGCTCAATAGAAATCTATCAATGCCGGTAGTCAAGTGAAAAAAAATCAACTTTCTGGATACTTTACATCATGTGCCGGAATAACAATTAAAGCAACATACTATGCCGAAACCGGTGCCGGCATGCTCGAGAATTAACTAATTATAGGAAGTGGGTGATTAAAACCAGAAAAAATTCAAAACGGAATTTTTTTACATCGCGGAAGTGATGAAGACCATGCCGGAATTGGTGAAGAACCATGCTTAGGAAAATGGTGCCGGCATGGTTCTTCACTAACATTCAATGTCAGTAACTAAGTGTCTAGGCATGCTCGATAGAAATCTATCAATGCTTAGGTAGTCAAGTGAAAAAAATTAAAGTTTCCTGGATACTTTTCATCGTGTTCCAAAGATAGAAATTTAACCGAAGGCATGCTCGAAAATCGATAATTGTCTTTAGGAAGTAGATCGATTAAAACCGGAAAAATAGGTTTTGAAGATCAAAACCTGAAAAATTTTGTAACGAGACAAAGTCTCGGGGGTGCTACGACCCCCCCGAACCCCCCCGGATAGTGGCAAACAATTTATGAAAATTTCCAACAAATGCCGGCATGGTTTTTTGGTTGAATACCATGCCGGCACCAAGCTTTTTCAGCTGCAACAATGGTGGATTCAAAGAAAAAAAATCAAATTTTCAACCTCTTAGCAACAATTCTCTCTTCACAATCATCCTCCACTTTCACCAAAAAAGTTCCCTCTCAAATTTTTTTTTTTCCATCTTTCTATTCTCATCTCATTCACCCAAATACAAATACACACTAATCATTTAACAAATACTTAAGATTTTTATTAATTATTATTAACCACTAAACCTGATTAGTGAGAGGTAGATTAGGATTTAAAAAATACTTAGATAAGGGGTGACCCCGAATTGATATCTGGATCCAGTTTTTGTCCTTTTCTTATATCCCCCAATTCCTTTTTATATCCCCCAATTTCGCGTTCTTTATAATACCATACCATTTGATCAGTTTATTTTCTCTTTGATTCTTTTCATTAATATCTCAATTTTGTTTTTTCATTTGCAGTCAAAAGATATTGATCAAATATGATTGCTATCTATTCATTTTCATTCTTATGTTTTTTTTTTTTTAACACCATACCATTTAGTTTCTACTTTTTTTTAAATAATTTTTATTTTTCTCTGGATAGGGAATTGTCCAATTAGACTTTGATTTCTTCGGGCCAAAATCATAGGATTTACATGGAGTGAAAATAAATGAAGAAGAAAACGACGGTTTCATTGTTATGCCCTTAACTTTGGTCCGTAAATAACTTTTGTTAACTTTTTATACTCTTAGTTGGATTAGAGTCGTGTACATGTTTGTATCAAATGGGTTAAATTTTCTTGATTATATTTGTTACTTTTTTAAATTACATCTCTTCATATTTATAACCTTTTGATGGTTTACAAAGTGAGTATTTGTTATTATCTTAGAAGGTCATCTTAAATTATTTATACATAGTCAGGCAAAAAAGTAACGATTTGACATTAAATGAAGATTAAATTAAGATTTAAGTTAATGAGCGTTTAATTTAAAATAAAAGTAACGCTTTGACATTAAATGAGAGGAATAACTCCCAAATAAAAATCTAACTCATTGTCTTAGGTAAAATCAATATGTGAATTAATCTGGACCCATCTTTATATTCCTAAAATGTAGATTGAAAATCTATATGCCAATTATACATTGATACGAGCACACAGTCAATATTCAATTTTGAAAACCGCTCCTAATCATTGTATGGACATCCTGATCACCATTTAATAAGAAACCGCTCCCGTTGATTTTAATAATATCGATCAAAGCTTCGAATTCAGTTTAAGAAAGATGATCATTCCCCCAAATTTCACACGCTCAGCTCATGGTATTCTCCCAAGAAAAACGAATATAACCAACACCAAAACAACCCATAGCCCCGTGTCGTTACGGCACGGGTCATATCCTAGTCTATAATACAAAACATAATGGGTTTTGAGCTTGGACGGTCGGATAACATTTTGAGAGACAAACGTTGCATCCGACCATCCCAGTCTCATCCCAGCCAAAGACATCTGACGGATGTAAGATTTGTAACCTCCTTCAATCATAAATATATACATTAATTATATTTCCTCATCATTATGATCATAAAAAAAAACATTAAATGTGACAAAAAAATAAATAATGACCATCATTTATATCTCTTGGAGTTAAAAATATGTATAGTTAATATTATTGTCAATAATAAATTAGTCATCCTTCATCAAACTATAAAGAACGAACAACATCAGAATCTTCATTAACCACTACACCATTTTTAGGAATTCGCAACAAAAATTCGCAACGGCATTAGGTCGGTTGCGAATCTTAGTTGCTAATTTTTCGCAACAGGTGGGTGCCGTTGCGAATTTTGCAACCTCACAGGCAAGGTTGCGAATTGCAACCGCGCTCAGTTCAAGCGTGCGAACCACTTGCTTGGTCGGAACACTAGAGCTGATAAACACGCCCCAGTCAAACTTTGGTCAAGAGTTCTTCTTTTTTTTCCACCCTTAATATCAATCTAGCCTATATCCTTCCCCTTAGTCGATTTCATCTTCATTTTCTCTCCGCCACAAACCACAGACTCGGTCTCTCCTCTCCTCACCTATCCTCTCCATCTCCATCTCCAGCTCGATCCGCTCAGTTTGAGCTCCTTATTCTCTTCTCAATCTCTCGAAATCTATATCGTATAGAACTATCTCATCGGTATAATCTTTCACTTAATTTTTAGGGTTTCTGATTTTGATATCTATGGTTTTGATTGTGATTTCGGTTTTTGGATTTCATTTGTGAATCTGTTTTTCTCGATTTCACTTTTTCGATTTCTTCTTTTTCTTTCGGTTTTAGAGTTTCATATGTAAATCTAATCGATTATAGGGTTTCAGATGATTCTATTTTTCGATTTTATTGATTTAAGTTTATGTTTTATCGAATCCTAGGGTTTCATTGGAATGTGGGAGTTGTATAAATTGGTTTAGATTTGGTCTTACTGCAAAAGAAATAGGATGAATTGGTTTAGATTTGGTCTTATTGCAATAAACTATGAATTGATTTGGTCTTATTATTAGGTAAAATATGAATTGGGGTCCGACCTTGTTATATTGTTTAACCCTAATGATTATTGTCTTCAACAATTGTAGTGTAACTCAAGTAACCCATTTGTTATATAATCTGCATCATGTTCCTGTTGTAAATGTTAATGTTAGTTATAGTTTTTGTTTTCGGTTTGTGGTTCATCTGTAACTTTGTTGTTGTAGTATAGCTTAGTTGGTCATTTTTCTTTTTACATTGTAGGAGCAGAATCTCGCAACAACTATGTGCTAGCGAAATTGTGACTAATAAGAATTCGCGAACACTTCGCAGAGTACTTAAAGAACGACGCAACAAATGACATTAGCTTAAATATGAGAAAGTTGTGACGATTCTGCGAAGAGTTAAGAAGACTTGCGAAGAATAACATTTGTAGACCTGCGAAATGTCGTAAGGTAAATCCGAAATTAAGGGAAATATTAGTTGTACATGAGCTGTCATCCACTATGTAATATCCTATATAAAGAGGAGAGCAGGAGAGAGAAAAGAAGGGGGATAATTCTTGGTAAGAGAGAGAGAGAGAGAGATATTATTTTTAGAGAGAAATATTTTGAAAAGGGGGAAAAACTTTATTTTCTTTATCATCTTCTTCCCCTAAAATTAGATCTAGAGCTCTACAAAATATCCATTAATGGAGATTGTAAATGTAATTTTTATGTAACCTTAACAATCATAGTGAAGAACCATGGATGTAGATCACATTGATCGAACCATGTAAAAAATCCTTGTGTCAATTTATATTTCTAGCACTTATATTTTGAGATTTAGATGATTAATATGTTTAGATCTAGAAATTAGCATCAAGATATGATAAGGGGTGTGTTGTAGGATTTCCTGCAATTATATTTGCGCTAGAAACATGGACGAATTTATGAAGTTCAGGGACAATGTTTCCTAAATTGAAGAAGATTCAAAGAAATTAATTGTTGAGGATTTGGATTTATGAAGTTCAGAGACGAGTGCAGAACGTTTGTCTACAGAAAACAAGTTTCGGAAAATAAACATCAACAAAACTTAGAGATGAAGAAATAGTCAAGATCAACAGATGATTTCAGATTCAAAACAAAGAAAATTATGAATGAAGTGAAGCGACAGTGAAATTAATCGAGTCCATTCGACCTGAAAGATAATCTTCTTCCCATTTCATTTGATTATGTTATTAATTATTTAGATCCAGAGTTTTAAAACGAAAAGTTTTGAGAGAAGCATCAGAAAAACAGATATTGTTTTCAATAAATTTCTCATTTTTTTACCAAAAGTATGATTAACAAGTTTTAGTTACTGATTTTTAACGAAGAAATGTTGTTCTACAGACCTATACGAGGCTTTAGAGAAAATTTATGTGTCATAATTTTCGATGCTATTTTGGGGATTCTTTCCCATGAACGAAATGTGATGATTTCACTCTTTGTACGGCAAAAAATTATCTAAGGTTCTCTAGATCATTTACTGACTTAATTGATTGCTTACAGCGAAGAACTCGCATTCATACACGATTCTGCGAAACAATAATTCTGTGAAGTTACGGTAGCTAAATGGATATTATATCTAGCATATTTGGCACAAAAAACTATTTGCATACAGAGCAGGGTTGAACCTAACTGTCCACGCGAAATGCTTCAAGGAGAATCGTGTAACTTCGTCACTGCACCCAAGAACAAACAAAGAAGACAACGAAGTATTACTTCACAAACGACCATTTCAATAGTTATAGATCAGATCAAAACCAGCGAAGCCAGGCCAAAGTCTACACTTTCGCAACAAATTCTACATTTGCGAATACAATGAGATATAATGGAAACGTATGAGCTGTTAATGTCGAAGGAGGAAAGAAATTTGTTCTGACGAAACGACTTTGTAATTGAGAAGAGAAACCCAATCACGAAGAAGAAGACACATGCAAAGCCCAATTCATAAGAAGCTCCATCCAAGGTCAATTCATATGATTAATCGATGACTATATCATCGGTGAAGAGATATAAACATACGGTAGCAATAAAGTTTTAGGACAAAATAGTCAGGTCGAAACAATTAGAAGAGCATAGAACCAATGATGAAGTTTCATGAACATTTACCAATATTACATGGAGGTGTTCACGCTGCATCAGCATTCAAGTTTTAAAGATATCATACTAAAGTGGAAAATCCTACTAACGGGACAATGAAGTTGCGAAGAGAATGCATAGTACAACCAAAAAGATGAGGAAAGAAAAGAGATCAAACCATATGGAGAGTCGCGGGTTCAGAAATTCCATACGAAATTCAATGAGCTTCTATGAAATCCAATGTCCAGGCAAAGTTAAAGCACTCTCTGAGCTATTAATATTTACAGAGGCAAACTATTGTTACTACAGGTTAAATTATAAACAGAAGAGACCAGCGAAGTTCATAAGCATAACTTAATGATGTCAGTCGTAGCAGCAGCGAGATGTCCCTCCCAACTAATTCAAAATTATTCAAAACTTACTTCGCCGGACCGACTCAACAGATCAAATCACACAAAGATATTAGTCAGTATGCTTCGCTAGAATGCATTACTTTATAACCTACCCAGTTCAGAACATCTACCAATTTATAGAAGAAAATCCATTCAAATCGTTAGAATTATTTGCATATGAAGTTGACTCACCAACAAAGATCAACACAAGTCCAAAAGGAACGAGTAGAACGGTTAAGAGGGGCATGTATACATCAATAAGAGATGAAAGAAAAGCTGAACAATCATGTGATTCAATAGCGGAAACAATTAAAGTGAACATACAAATCCAAATGGAGTTAGTTGCGAGCCAAACGCAAGTACAAAGAGAGCAAGTTAAAGTTAAAGAACGATAGTGGTCACATTCATTCACAAACAAAAGCTAGCACAATTGGTCACTGGCGAGGAATACAAGTATAAGGCTGCGAGTTCGAGTCCTCCCCTTCGCACAGAATTTTTTGCTTTGAAGATGATTACTTTGCGAACATTTGCTGCACGAACATACACTTCGCAAATGATTGCTTCACACAAATTTTCTTTACGTGAAGTCATCTTCGCAAATATACTTGCGAGAATAAGAAAAGAAGAACTTTGCCAAACCCTGTTTGTAGGTCTTCTTATTTCGCAAAGAGCCAGGAAAGTTGATCAGGAGGCATGAATGCAAGCAGAAGGTCGCAGGATCAATTCTTACTTCTCGTACATTTATTTTTGTTATGCGAAATTTCGCAAAGAAGAAAGTTGATGATTACTTCGCAAGTTAATTTCGCAAGAGAGGGTTAGAACAGTTGGTATGGTGCGAGAATATGCAAGAGGCAGGTCAAGGGTTCAAATCTCATTTCTCATACTTCTTTTTGCTGTGACATAATTATATTTTGTGCGACATTTATACATTTCAAGGACGCTAGCTTCGCAAGCAAATTATATACTTCGCAACAGACGACAACAACAGCGAACCACAAAAGCTAAGTACCACTTTCCTTGAATATTTTACTTTTACAACAAATAAAAAGATTTTGGATTTGATTTAAAATATATATATATATATATATATATATATATATATTTCAAAATTACAAAGATTTCAAGATTTCAAAGATTTCAAAGATTTCAAAGATTTCTAAATAACAAAGATTTCAAAGATTTGAGAAAAATCTTGCAGATTAATTTATATATTTCTCTTGAATATTTAATTTACTTCAAATGATATGATATTATGAGAATGAATGAAAGAAAGAACAGAAATGAAAGAATAAGTGAAGAAAATAACAAAAATGAAGGAATGAATGAAAGGATGAATGAAAGGATGAAGACATGTGATAATTTCGCAGAGATAATGGGAATGCGATAATTTCGCAAAGATAATGAGAAGAGATAATCAAAAATGAATGATTGAACGAATTGACAAAAATGAATGAGTGAGTGAATGGGACAAACCTTTATGGCGTACACCCTAGTTCGCGAATGATATTTCGTAAGAGGCAAATGTAAGACCTAAAGTCGTCATATAAGGGGGTATCTCTTGACATGGCTCAGGGAAAAGGTTACACCGCCCATGGAACTTGAGTCATGGAGATTTGGGGCCCATGAAAGCCTATCCGGGAGAGATACCTTGGATTTCCAACTATATATATATATATATATATATATAAGGTTATACCCGGTTGGACGCCTGAGGGTCTCTTCCAAGGAGTGATGTATGACCAAGGCGCCGAGGTACACGGTTGAGTCAGAGTGCGGGGAGCGTTGGAGCTTCTTTACCACTCTTGACAAGTCTTGGCACATGTTTCACTCGGCCAAGAAAACTCCACTTAGGTGCGGTCTCGTAACCATAAGCCCTATAGGTATAAGGGATAAGAGGTCATGAAAACAAGCGCTTCTTTGTTAAGACCAGGATGGGAGGAGCTAGTCTTGTATGGCCGATGTACGCCTCCTTGAAGGGGCAACCGGGGAGATGATAAGGGCGGCACCCTCCATTAGGGAGAGTCGATAAGTGTCAAAAGACGCAAATGTCATGAGGCTTTATTTTCGCAAGGAAATTTAGGCTTGTCATATTTGTGCGATGATCTGAAGAGGCAATAATACAAAAGACAAAGATAAGACGAGATCAATGGGTCTTTACATGAAAGTGTAAAGACGTCCTGCGATTTCGTCGCAAGACGGCAATGTCATGGGGCTTTATGTTTGCAAGAATATTTAGGCCTGTCATATTGTCGCAATAATGAGGGGTGGCAAAATAAGACCTTTAACTAGGAAGGCGAAAGAAGACCACACAAGAAAAATGATAAGGCAAGACCAATGGGTCATTACATGAAAATGTAAAGACGTCCTGCGATCTTGTCGCAATGGACAAAATTCAACATAAACATTTTGAATGTAGGTAACCTGAGATCTTTCATCACAAGAAAGATTACATGATAAGCTTGCGAGCTTGAGAAAATGATTAAATGATAAGCTTGCGAACATATACATGATAATGAGACTGAGGCAATGCAAATGCCGCACACTTGATATTATGATCATATTATCATGCGATACTAATAGTGCAGGAATAAGAAAAGATGAAGCACAAGTAAGAACATGCGAGGAACAATAAATACTCAAAGAGGAACACATATACTAGAGACAAAATCAGAAAAATGACGAATGGAAGCGATATAAAGCTACATCAATTTTAGAGCGACAAAATGAGCTAAGTAACACAAACATTAGCTATATATTGCAGTAGATAAGAATTCTCATCATACAAGCATCATACTCGCATCATGAAAGCATCGCATAAGCATTTCATGGCATAAATATCACATACACATTTCATAACATAATCATTACATAAGCATTATATTCGCACAAGTATTTTACAAAGCTTCGCAGGTAATTATTCGAATTTCACGTAATGTGATTATTTCACAAGATAAGATAAGCATCAAGATATTATACTATCGCATGAGCACAAGACATGAGACAGAGGCAAAATAAGAATGCAAAAACAATTCGCTCCATCAACACTTTCTCGCGGATTCTACCTTCATAGATAAAGAACAGAGGCAACTATGGATAACTAAGAAACATTTTATGTTCTTCATCTTCTCGGCAAGAATCATTTCCAAAATGGACGTTCGCTAATGAACAACAAGAATCCTTATAAAAAATGGAGTAATAATTTCGCATGAATAGAGGCAATACTTATTTCTCGCATTCAAGGATGGATACCTCATATACTTCTTCAAGGATACTTCATACTTCATATACTTCTTTAAGGATACTTCATACTTCTTATATTTCAAGGGTTGATACTTCTTATTTACTTCGCAAAGCTTCGGAACTTCGCAAAAGAATAGAGGCAAGTACGTACTTTTCAAGAAAAATATTCTTTTGCTCGTTCCTTCATCAACAAATATCAAAGACTACTACAACAACGGATTTTTTCTTAAAGATCGCTCTTCAAGCAATATTCAAGAAAAAAGAGGCAAGATGTAGGAGCAGAATCTCGCAACAACTATGTGCTAGCGAAATTGTGAATAATAAGAATTCGCGAACACTTCGCAGAGTACTTAAAGAACGACGCAACAAATGACATTAGCTTAAATATGAGAAAGTTGTGACGATTCTGTGAAGAGTTAAGAAGACTTGCGAAGAATAACATTTGTAGACTTGCGAAATGTCGTAAGGTAAATCCGAAATTAAGGGAAATATTAGTTGTACATGAGCTGTCATCCACTATGTAATATCCTATATAAAGAGGAGAGCAGGAGAGAGAAAAGAAGGGGGATAATTCTTGGTAAGAGAGAGAGAGAGATATATTATTTTCAGAGAGAAATATTTTGAAAAGGGGGAAAAACTTTATTTTCTTTATCATCTTCTTCCCCTAAAATTAGATCTAGAGCTCTACAAAATATCCATTAATGGAGATTGTAAATGTATTTTTATGTAACCTTAACAATCATAGTGAAGAACCATGGATGTAGATCACATTGATCGAACCATGTAAAAAATCCTTGTGTCAATTTATATTTCTAGCACTTATATTTTGAGATTTAGATGATTAATATGTTTAGATCTAGAAATTAGCATCAAGATATGATAAGGGGTGTGTTGTAGGATTTCCTGCAATTACATAATGCCCTGCATCCCTGTTAAAAGATGTCTGTCATTCCTTGCTGTAGATTTTAGTTACTGTAACCCTGTAATTTTTCATATCATCTTAATTTATGGGTACTATTAGGTGTTGCATAACTGTTGTTCTTTTTATTGTGTCAGCATAATCTTGATTTAGGTTAGAGAGTCTGTAGTTGTTTTTCACATATCTTGTCCGTAATTATAGCTCGCATCTTAGTGATAGATGTAACTCTTAATCTAGGTCATCCACTTTCGTACATATTTGCTTATTTTGGTTTTAATTTCCTTCTTGCATATTGCATTCTCGGTGAGCATGTTATCAAGAACTCGTTTCATCAGTTTCAGTATGAGAAGGTTTATATTTCATCCCTTCCTCACTATTATCATCTGTTACTTCACTAAGTTCAAATTGTGTGGCGATACTAACCATCTTTGGTTGTTGAGCTTTACACGATATTGGGGATAAGGTTTCAAAAGCGGAAAAAGAAGTCGAGATGCTTGATGCTTCGGGAGGTGCTTTTCTTTTCGAGAAAGTTGAATTTCTTCACTCTTAACCACTTTGACTTGCATCTTAAGCTTCAACTTCTTGTTTTACAGGCGAAGTTCTTGAATATCATAAGCTAAGACTTGATATTGCTATGCTTGAGTGGAAGATGATGTCGAAATAACCCGACCCGAAAGAGTTCTCTTTTTTCTTCTTCTGGTAGAATTTGGTATGTACAAGCCTAAGCATTTATTTGTTGAAGTAACCATTAAAAAACTGCTGATATTTGTTAGTGGAACTAATAAATAACTAGTTCTCTTCATTTAGTATCTTTCATGACTCTACCTATATACTTTTAAGCTGTCATTAATGGCAATTGTTATTGTATTCTTAATCATTATTTTTTTAATTTCTTATATATTTGAACTAATTTTCGCTCTTCCTTTCATTTCTACTTATCTCGATTGTTGGTTATATAACTTATATTACAAGTCATGACTTATGATTAGTGATCTTTCTCCATCCGCACATTATGATAAAATGGATGTACCAGTAGGAAATAAGGCTTACGTTCTAGAATATTATATTGGGAGCTTAATTACTTAATGCCGATGATCATTGATACGGGTTAAAGTACAAGATGGTGCAACCGATTGGGGTTGGGGAGTGGTGGTTAATGTGGTGAGAAAGCCTTCATCGACCTCGAGCACTTTGCCGGCGTCTTCTTCACGAGGTAGTGATTACATAGTGGATACGTTGCTCCATTGTTCTCCCTGGATCAAGTGAAAATGGGACTCGCTCCAAGCCATCCCCACCTCGTCACGGGGAGAATGGTGAAATGCACGCGGTGAGTTGAAGCTCATGTGAAGCAATAATTTTTACTAAGGGTCAGTTCACTGATCTTGTCAGCTGGGTAAACCTGAATAACATAATGGTTATCATTACATGAATGGGCAAATATCATATATGTCCATTTCATCAATTGCAGGTTCATGTTCAGATGCCACTCATTTCTGCTCTTAGCAAAATCAGAATATTTGTTCCTTCTGACCTCCGACCATTGGAAGCTAGGCAAAGTATATTCTTTGGCGGTGCAGGAGTTGGGTACTAGGTTTCCTCAAGGTCTTCCAAAGCTCAACCATTTGAAGTTATCTTTATTTTCTTAAGTTACATATTTTATATTTTATCATCTCGCAACATGGTTATCCTTGGAAATGCACATAATCCAGGTGATAGCACTTTATTGTTAGCCTAGATTAACTCTTTCCTCTATCTATCATGTACTCAAGTATCTATATCATCACTCTTTCTTTGTTTTAAGAAAACATAAAAGTCTATCTCCTAGTTTTTTTTTCTTTCTTTTGGAGTCTAAATGGTGGTCAAATTTGGACTTGCTTCACCGGGATTTGTTATTTTTGTTTATCGGGGTCCGTTCCTTGGTGTCTAGCACTCAAGTCAAACAGATTTATGTTTCTTCACAGTACTTTCAACTTTTTTTTCACCTTCTTGTAGGATATGGCCATTGAGGACCAAGAATTTGTTGATGTGATGAGTCAAATTGAGGAACTTGAGAAGAAGTTATTTGATCATCCTGTACATAAGGTCTGTAATGCTAATTTTGTAGTTTTAATTTAACTTTGTTTCCTTTTTTCCTGCAATTCCGCGACGAGCTGAAAAACCGATCTCGGGTCTTAAAAAAGCTTGGCCATATTGATGTTGATGGTGTTGTGCAGTTGAAGGGGCCAAGCTTCTTGTCGATAGACACAGAGATTAACTTCTTATTCTTGAATTGATGTTCAATGGTGAATTCATTATTCGTTTGTCTTTTCACTTTTGTAATAGTCACCGGATCAACTTCCATAAGGAGTACTTCACCTATGTATACTAATCCCTCATCGAACAAACATGATTAGGTACGTTTAATGATCTAGATCACCATCAAGTTGCGGCTCTTATGAGCTGTTTTGTTCCGGAGATCGTTCAAATGAACAAATACATTTTAAGAACCGAACTTGGGAAGCCATTACAGCAACTCCAAGGCGGTGTGCGCGAAGAATCGCGGCAGAGGTCTGTTAAGTTTTGGTATAAGTTGTTTGTTGATTATTTGTTTAAGTAAGTGAATGAGGCTTAAAACACTTTGATATCTTTCAGATACAAAATTCAGATTTTAGTTAATAGTTTATGCAACTCTCTTAATTTTCTCGGCTTGCAACTTTTGATTCACCGTGATCTTGGCTTCAGGGTGCAACTTTTGCTAAGGTTATAGAAATGACTCGATATCTTTGAGGGAAGTATCATTCGACTTGCAAAAGAAGACTTGACGAGTTTTTAAATCGGGTAATTCCTAAACCCGCTACACCAAATAATTTGAGAAATGAATCCCTATTTTTATCATCTCACCTATCAATATATTGCCTTTATCATTCTTGGTGGATTCATCAAATTTTGTGCATCGGTTGAAAGCTTCGCTAAAGTCGTGGGAGGTGGATCGGGAGGCAAAGTTCGGTGCTAGCAGTGAGTGCCTACGCCGAGGTATTATGTTTGCGAACTCCCTTTATTTGTAAGATCATGGTTTAGGAAAAACCAGTTTAGTTTGATGAAAATTGTAATCTCAGTATCCTGGGGAAAGTAATATATACTTCCCTTTCTTGCCTACCTTTTCTTTTCCTTATATACACCCTGAGTTTTAGTTTCTCCTCAAAATGTATACCCGTTAATTTTCATGTAAGATGTATTAGGGTTGTTTTTGTAGCATTGTAGTTTTGCCATGTAATGAAGAGAAACCAAGGTGGTTTTTTTTTTTTTTTTTTTTTGACGTAAACTAGTAGCCATTTCCACGATGAGTGCAGATGTAAATTTGAGTGTAGTTTGATACTATCAATCTCTTGCATGAGCTACGTGTTAGTGAGAAGTATTTGGGTTCTTTTGATTTGCTTATATAGCCTATTATTTCGTTATTAGTCTTTGACTCAATCTTTATAACTTTATGCGGTTCAAAGTTTGAAGATGAAATAACAACACATGATTGAAGCATACTTGGATTTGTAAGTTTATGTAGGAGCAACTGCAAGATTTGTAATTTTATGTAGTATCTCCTTATAGTGATTTAAGTTAGAAGAACTTAGGAATTTCGTAATTTTCCATGAACTTAACTTAGGAACCAAGTATGTTTCTAATGTGTACACTAGTTTGTTGTGATACTTAGAATACATTTGTATCAAATAATCATATTTTTTGTTAACATCAATTGAAGAATCCATTTTTCATAATTTGATATTTGTGGAATGAATGTATGTATATCTCGTGGAAATGATGAATGTGGGAACTGGGTAACCGCAGGCGGAAATGTGGGGAAATGGATTTTGACCAGTCAATGAAGACTTGACCTTTTTTTTTATGTTGCAAAATATTAGCAACGTCTATAATATGTTGCTAAGTTAGAACCAGAACAAGAAATTAGAACCGTAACCAATAATATTTTAGTTAGGGTAGGGGTATTCCGTAATTAGAAACAGGTTAGCAACGGCATGCCTTGGTTGCGAATAAAAGGGTCGCAACGGCAAAGTCGTTACGAATCCCCGTGGCGACCAAGAGTCGCAATGGAGCTTATGTCGTTGCGAATAAATGCAACACCGTGTTTTGAAACGTCACTTTGCCGTTATGAGGCTGGTCCAAGCAACGGCGAAAAAGCGGATGCGAATTCCTAAAAATGGTGTAGTGAACATAAGAAGAAAAAAAATATTCTTCATTTCGGAACCAGTTAAATATGATAAGGTGCCATCAAGAGAAAATTTGAACAAAAATATGTATGCATGTTAATTCTAATAGAGTCTAATGTTGAGCAAGTGTGTAAACTAACCGTACTTCTGAATAAAGGTGCGCAAAGATCACAGTTGAGTACCTTTCTCTGTTCCAGTGTTTTTATTTGACAAACTCACGTATTCAATGTTAGTGGAAACTTTTGAGAAAATTTTGGGTGTCATAATTACCGTGCACGCATCCTAGAGTAGATGAGTTCGTATTAAACCCAAAGGGGTTTGTTACTACTAAAATTTTAAACCTTGCCAAGTTCCAGATTTTTACATGTTTTATAAAATCACAATTGATGAGAGTAAAAATTTATTTCCAAGCTACAATTAGGGTCTTCAAACAGAGGAAGAAACATATGGTAGTTTTTTTTACTGAAATTGCACCACCAATAATTTAGAAGACTCGGGTAATGTAACAAACACTTATACATTTATCACATATCGGATCAAGATCTAATTTATAATTATTTGGATGACAAATATCTAAGATTTTCATAATTACACGTTCTCATGGTTGAAAATAAGTCTTATCATAGTTTATAGTATTTAATTAAATCATTATTACCAAAAATTATATCGTCTCATGCCGTGCCGTTACGGCACGGGTTATTTCTTTAATGTAGAATGAGCACAGTTAAATTTAATACAGTTAAATATCACGTTACCCCTTTTCCTTTTTTTTTTTATAAATATTATTAGAACACGATATTATAGGTGATTTAGGTTGCGTTCAGGATTCACCATGTTAGTAGATAATGTTGCAATAAGTGCCGTTATGACACGGGTTATATCTAGAATTTTAGTGATGTATATGGCTAATTTTATTACGTTTGCGTAGACATTATTTTTGCTGGAAACAAAATAGAGGACTCTCTCAGAATTGAATGATTAAAAGTCTGGAAAAAAAATTACATCTGTAAGTAAACAGTGTCGTTACGGCACATGGTTTCGCTCAACATATGAATACAACACAAAACAATATCAAAGACCACCAATCTTTGGGGATCGACTAAAAAAATTATTATTTTAGGGAAAAGTAAAATAATTTACCTGGAATTTTTATCAGAAATTATTACTTCAATCAATTACAAGTGTAACCGAATTTATAATTATATGGATCATAAATATGTTAGATTTTCATGGCTACAAATTCGCATGGGATCAAATGATTCTACCATACTTTGTAGTATTTATTTAAATTATTATGACCAAAAATTATTCTGACTCATGCCGTGCCGTTACGGTGGGATAACATTTCAGAGACAAACGTTGCATCCAACCATCCTAGTCTCATCCCAGCAAAAGACATCTAATGGATGTAAAAGCTGTAACCTCTTTTCATTATTAATATATTTTGAGTGGGTTCCACCATAATTAGGATCAGAAATAAAAATTAAATTAAATATGATTTTCTTAAGACCGTTAGCTTTAATTATCTCATCATAATTATTATTACTTTTTTACATTATATTCTTCATCTACAAACAAATAAGTAAAGCACCGAAGAAATCTCAAAATCAAGAATCACAAAATTTCAAGTAAATTCACAAAATTAATTGAAAACCAAGTTATTCTCCAGCCATTGAAAAACTGTGCATAAAAGCACCATCAAGAACCAATTGTTTTTTTTTTATTTAAATCATGCATCAAGAACCAAATTAAATAAAAAATATATAAAAAATACAAATCATTTACAAATAACAAAATCCTATAACATACCTAGAAGAGAAACAAATCAAAGAAAAAAATTGTTTGGAAACTACCTTGGTGATTGATAGACGCATTTATGTGTCTATTTTGATCTCGATTTTCTATTTTGTTAGTACCTATTTTTTGTACTAATTTCAGTATTTATTATGTTTTATAGGTACATGAATAAAATGGTCTCTGGCGAGGAAAACCGTTTAAATGGGACTTGTGCGGAAAATATTTGGGTTATATATATAAATGGATCATGGCATTAGACCTGGAAATTAATAAACCCAACGGACTCGATCGGCTGGAGTTGAAAGATGGTGGTCCGGTGAAGTGCTCTGTTAGCAGATGCATAAAAGAATTGTTTGGAAATTAAATAGCCTCGGTATAATGTGAGAGTTGGAGGAAGAAAAAGTGCATGAATTTTGTTCCATTAAGTTTTAATGTCAGACCACGTTTTCACCAAACAAGGAAAGTTGTCTAGTATAACTAATGGTGTTAGCAGAAGAAATGTGTTGGAGAGAACGATGTAGCACATATTAATTGAGTAAATTTATGTGATGTTGATTACGTGGCGAATTTCTATTGGTGGAGATATTATATACATACAAAGAGCAATTAAAGAGGAATATGCATGGACTTAATTATCGAGATGGCTCACGTATGGGGTCACGAACATATGGGCAAGTCCTGCTTTGGTTTTATTAAGGGCTTTTGTTAACTTGTATACCCGTATACATATTAAGGTTTAATAACGAAAAATACTCTAACCCCCTTTCTATATGGGTTCAACATATAGAAGCCCCACTAAATGGATCACTCATTGTCAACTTCATACTTTCAGAAAATGATATTACTAGGCCCAAAATATCAAATTTTCTTCAGATCTAGCCCATAATTAATTATTACGAATTTTAATAATTACAACACTAGCCTTTAGTATATATACAAGAGGAATATCAAGAAGATATTTTCATTTCTCTATTATGTTTCTCTCTCTTCTCCATTCTCTTTCTCTCTCTCGGCTCCGGCGAAAATAATTTCCAGGGTTGATTTTTTTGATTTTCATTTATATACACTATCTTTATATGTTCTCGATCGTAAATCAATTGATTTTTAGTTTAATTAGTTCTGATCTAGTTTTTGTTTTGGTTGATTTTATTCGGATCGGTGAAGAAGGAGAACAACTGGATTCTTTTTTCATTCAAAAAGTGGTTTCAGTGTTTCGATGCTACTTCAGGTAAGGTTTTTGATCTTATACAATTTGATTAGCATTTGATTTTGTTTTAATTTATTCTATTCAGATCGGAAAGAGGAAACCACGATTTTTCTATCAATCGATTCATGTATTTAGGTCAGTGCATACAAATCAGGTAAATAGGTTTAAATTTCAATTTGTTGATAATATTTAGGTCTTTTAAAAGATCTGTTCACAAACAGTGGTAGTTGATTTGTGAAGCATCTTTATTTACACATCGCAATTGTCTATATGATTCAGATTTTCAACTACTGATAGTTATAAACTGTGATAGTATTATCAGTCTCATTCTGGTATTTATTCCCTCCCTCTCTATGCGTTCATTTTCTTTTTTTACATTTCTCCTATTTAGTATTCAGAGAATGAATCAAAATCTTTATTATACTTTTGTAATGATTTTTGTTAGTTTATATTGATTGATTTTTTGGTATATTGTGGATTTTTTTTTTCGTTTAAAGTTGTGTTTTATGGATTTGGGAATTTTTGATAAGAGGATTGTCTTATTAGCTTATAGTAGTTTTTGAGCGAAAATGGGAATAAAATCAAAAAAGAAACCGTTCATTGGCGATATAATAATATCCAGGCATATGAATTAATTGATTGGAAGAATAAAAAGCCTTATAGTTTTAACTTTTAGTGTACCGATAGTCAGATTCATTGAAAAGAAGTAATACCTTTTCTTTATATAAAAAATGAGAGATGCTACAAACATTTACTTAAACTAGACTATGTGGATTGTATACTAATTAGTATGATTGGTGGTCGTATATGCAACTCTGGCTGGGGAATGATACTTGTCCTTGGTACGAAGTCTTGGATGGATAAGGTAATGATTGAAATGCAACCATGGGTTTTCATATGATATCCTCATTCCCAAATGTCTGTCATTATCATGATAAATTGGCTTAGTAGGTTTTTAAGAGCTCATTGAGTTTTTTTATTGGGCTAGCACTTGGCTGATATTAAGGCATGCCAACCATTTTTGGATTTTGAAAATGGTGTAAAAATATTTGCTTTTCGTTTATTATGCTGTTGCTTTTTGTTTTTGTGTTCGTTCTTGAAAATGAGTTGATCATTTCCTTCTTTAAGTCATTTTTCATTCTTGTCCTAGCCTTGTTTACTGTTTTGTGATTATCGGCAAGGTTGACCTTGGTTGAATGGTTTCGAGTCTTTGAACTCATTCCAGGTATGCTAAAAGTAGAAATGACCGACAATTGTTAGATAGTTTGGGCTACAAAGATATAAGTTCATTTAGGCCAGTGTAAAACAGTAACGGTCAACCAATCGCCAGTTGTATATTATTTTCATGGAGTTTATTTAATGATACATATTTCATGGTTTGCATCTATGTACATTAAGAAGTCCACAATTACATTCGGGTGTTCAATTTGTGTCTTTGAGTACTTTCTTTTAGTCTAACAGCTGTTATTTATTGCTTCAAGGGACTTAGGTTCGCGCGCACTGAAATGACACTAGCTTACTATGAGAAGCAAGAATATTTATCAAAGCTTTGGGATATTTTGGCAGTTTATACCTGGATAGATAAGGATGTTGGCTATTGTCAAGGTGAGAAACGATGATCCTTAGCTCTTTACAGTAGAAAATGTGTTTATAACTCACATCTGTAACTCCTAGTTACACTAGTCAGATGCATGTGTAACTTTTAGTTACACTAATCAGATGCGTGTAACTTTTAGTTACACAAGTCAGATGCATGTGTAGCTCCTGATTACAGATGCTTAAATGAACAACCCTTGCAACCAAAAAACTCATGATTATACATGCTGAGTACACATTCATTTTGTAGTCCTATTTGTTCCGATTGCTTTAACTTGGTTATATACCTTGAAAACATTGATATGTTGTTTTATGCATTGATCATATTATGTTCTCCGTATATTATAGCTTGTTACTCATACCTGGATGCAGAATGAGGGCTCTGACTCAAGATACATTCACTTGCTTTCAAGTTTCTTTATTGTGTTGTGAAGAAACCAGTCTTTTTGCTAAACTGGTCACTTTCAAGTTTCAAGATTTTTGATGTTTAATTTTTTTTTTAAGGTAATTTTTGCGTTCTAAAATTGGTACAACAAATAGGAAAGCAAGGTGTTGGGTTCAAGATACTGTAGCACAACTATGAGAGGTAAAAACTAAACTCCAAGAACTTTGATTCTCTTAGTTACATTAGGAAAATGCATGTGTAACTCTTAGTTACACTTGGAAAATGCATATGTAACTCTTAGATACACTAGGAAAGTGTATGTGTAACTACCAATTACACTAGTAAGATGTTAATGATTTTGCTAGATTCAGTGTGAACTCTAATGAAGTTGTGGTAAAAAAAAGGAAGAAAAAGTAGAAGTAGAACCAGAACCAGGAGTAGTGGTTGTTTCTGGTGCTGCATTCCTTCCATCTCTGTCTTCTTTCCTTGCTTTTAGGTTCAGATATTGATTTTGGTTTTTACTTTGAAAATTTTAGGGATCTTGTATTATCTGGAACTGACTACCGTGTTGTAATTTTCAGCGTGATGCATTGTTTCATAAGAAGCATGGGATTCATATTTCTGGGAATAGTGTGTCGTCGCCACTTCAGAGGTAAAACCATTGGATGTCAATACTCGGAAAGTTCATGCGGATTCAGTTACAACTTGTGTGCTTCTCATCTGATTGTAGAAATTTAGATACAGGTGCGAATTCATGCTAGGTTTGGTCTCTTTTTAGTGTTTTTGATTTTATCTTACCAATCTGCGGATATTTATAATGCTAGAATATGTTTGAATGCTCTTTGTAGCTTTTACAGCGAAAGCATGCTTGTTGAAATAGATATATATGAGTTCATGTTGAAAAAGGCATGGATGTGTAACTGCGGCATATATACACATCTATATGTATGTGTAACTGCTCATTACACATGCATATTGTATGTGTAACTTCTGCATACACATCTATATGGATGTGTAACTGATGATTACGCATGACGGATGCATGTGTAACTCCCAGTTACACATGCTAAGATAGGTTATCATGTGTATTTTTCGTGATCTTTGTTCTATAATTTTGCCTTACAATTGTTCTATAATATTATTGTTTTTTTGCTTTTTGTTCATCCAACCTAATCCATAGATGTTTATTTTGTTGCAGATATGCAAGCATTTTGGAGGGAGGAAGACAAGAAGGAAAGACAAAGATTTAAACTTCATAAAATCACAAATCAGACATTACACATGTGTAACTCTCAATTACACTAGATAGATGCATGTGTAACTCTCAATTACACTAGACAGATGCGCTTGTAACTTCTAGTTACACATGCAAAGAAAATTATTGTAAATGAATATTAAAGTGATACACACATTTTTTGTATGCGTTCTTTTTGATGTCTATTTTTTTGATGTGTAACTTTGCATTACACATGGCATAAGGATGTGTAACTTCTGGATACACATGCCATACACATGTGTAACTTCTGTTTACACATTCACACTGTATTTTAATAATTTTGGGCCTAGATATAATAATTTTGGGCTTAAATTTAAATTTTATTTAATTTGGGGCTTGACAATATATAAAAGGGCATGGATGTCTTTTAATAACTCGGGGCCTAGATTTAAACTTCTTTTAATTAAGGGCTTCATATTATGGGTTATCCATGGGTTGGGCCTTAGCCTAATTTTCCCTTATTTTATTTCATTGAAAATTGTGTTTTTTTGTCTTATTCTACTAGAAATTGGTTTTTCTTGCATGAAAAACAACAAATCTTTTTCCCAATGCAAAGAATCAATGTTTTCAATGCAATAAAACAAACAAATCTTGTTTCCAATGCAAAAAATAGTTTTTTTAGTGAACCTTAACATGTATACGGGTATACAAGTTAACAAGACCCTTTCTTAAGTGGAAGATTTCTTTCATTTCCACAACCAATTGGATCTCCTAATACCATATATAAAAGGGAAAGTGTCGACATCTTTGGATTATCAATTCTAGAGAGATTTCTCTATATAAAGTGAAGCGGACAAAAATAACAGGAGGAATCCGGTGAGCCAGTAACCGGATTTAGGATTTTTCTTTCTTTTTCTCTCTAGTTTTTCTTTGTAATAATGAAGAACTAAAACCTTACGTTGGGATTACAGATGAAGCCTTGTTCAATAATAAAGTGGTATTTTCTTATTAATTAATTATTGTAATTTCTTTATGATTATTTGCACTGAACCATAATTAATTATAAGATTTTGATTAATTAGCTATGTTTTCTATTGATGGAGCATGCTTAGCCTAGAGTTTTGATGTCCCATGCTTTCGATTAATAGCTAATCTTTTGAAAATCTACTTATCTAGGCAATATTTTTAGAATCAAATTAAACGTTTGAGTTGCATAATTATCGTTATTAATTTAATCAGTAATATTGGTCAATGGTGGAATCCATAGTCTCAGTGCTTTCTTAAATCTTAAATCAATCTTCACAAGTCCGAGTGAACGACAACTTTATTTACCACTATATAAAATTCGATTAATTTTTGGCGCCGCTGCCGGGGACTTGTATTTAGATTTGTTTTAGGTTTATTTTTATTATTTTTTGTTCTCTTTTACGCCTTTGGTATTTTTTAATTCTTTTCAGATTTGGAGCGAAGCTACAAGGAAAGAAAAAGTTCTATAAAAGGAAAGCATCGCCAAAGAAGGAAAGAAAAGAGGAGTCCAAGGAGTGAAGAAGATTTTGTACATATTTATTTTATTTGGACTTTATTTCTTTTTATTTTTAGAAACTGTAAATAGGGTTTCATTGTTATAATTTTTCTTTTTATTTTTGGACATTTTTTCTTGGACTTGGACATTATTTTTAAAAACCCTAAGGAAGGGTTAAAAAATTAAATATAAACTGTTTGCAGGGAAGGACGACGATTCACGATCATCGTATCGGCCCTCGGGTTCGTGACATCGACATCGGAGTCGATGGCCTGAGTTGACTTCAACGGTTCATCGCCCGTCTGGTACGGGAGGTAAGACTCTATCCACCCACGAATCCCCTGTCAGTGGGTTTTATTTTGTGTGACAACTCACACTCCTGCAATAGAATGTCGAACTGGTATTACAATAGCCAATACAACGAATATCCGACTGATTTTCAAAATGGACATTACTTTGACTATAGAGTGAATAGTGGTTGGGAACATCAAACTTTTGAAGGTTATGCCCCATACCATGGTGATCCCAATTACTATCCACACGCCAACCGGTCGTACGAGCAAAATTCCTCTCTACTAGAGTCAACACGTAAGTTAGCTGAGTCGACACGTAAGTTAGTAGAAATGAATAACTTAGCTATGGACAAAATCAATGCAACGAGTGAAATTTCTATCCACACGCCAACCGGTGATAACTATAGAGTGAATAACTTAGTCGACACGTAAGTTACTTTGACTATAGAGTGAATAGTGGTTGGGAACATCAAACTTTTGAAGGTTATGCCCATACCATGGTGAGCCCAATTACTATCCACACGCCAACCGGTCGTACGAGCAAAATTCCTCTCTACTAGAGTCAACACGTAAGTTAGCTGAGTCGACACGTAAGTTAGTAGAAATGAATAACTTGGCTATGGACAAAAGCAATGCAACGAGTGAAATTTCTTTCCTAGATTCAATCAGGAAGTCATGTGAGTCGACTTAGAATCTTTTGTTATAGGCCCAGAACAGAACTGCTCAAAATAATCTTAATTTCCAATATAGTGTTCCCAATAGTACCTTTGAAAATGAAGATAGTTATTCACATAATCAAGATGACGAGGTTAAACTTGGTAACACTACTTGTTTAGATGGGGTTCGACCATTTTCATGTTATTATAATGATGATTATGATGAGAATAGTGTTGATGAAGAATCGGATACATATAGGCATAGTGATCAGGAATTTATTACTCCAATTGAGCTTTATAATGATAATATTATTTCTAGTTCGAATCCAAATAATTTTAATAATTATTCACCTATTCAAAAGGACGAGGATTTGACTAGAGATACTCCCGTTTTAGACGATGTAGTATTTCTTTATGATTACGAAAGCAACGATAGTTTGGAGGAACGGGTTTATCCTGAGAATATTGTTTCCGGGTCTAGCGATTTAGAAACATTAGTCTTAGAAAAAGAATATGAACTCGTCGAGATGAGTGAGGATGTACCAGACTTAGAAAAATCAATTGACCCTTTTCAGGAATCTGATGACCTAGAAATTAGGGAAGTTGTGACTAGTCTTTCTAGAGACATTGAAATCTCTAAGTTTGGGGGTGATTATCATTCTCCATGTGCTTTAACTCTTAGAAAGGTCCCTCACTTGGGACTTGACTCAACCATTTTAAAAGATTATCTTCATACACGTTTTCCTGAGCCTAGTGATGTCCATAAGGAAGTTCAGTTTTTAGAAACCCATCCTCTGGTTGATGTGGTTAGCCCAGGCTATGATACCCGGATTGATTTTGTTTTCCCACCAAATATTTTTCAACCAATTGTGGGAATGTATGAGTCTCAAATGTGTCAGTTATTAAGTTTTGAGACTAAGCCTAAGTATTTTAGGATATTAGAATCTACACATTTGATTAAGAATGACCACCACAATTATGGTCACCTATGTGAGTCAAACCTGATTGACTTTAAGGATCCGCAGTTATTTAGGTTGTTATTATGTGCTTCTAAGTTTTTACTTGAGTTTTTCCAGACTCTAATACGTGAATCGGATCTTAGCTACGAGGAAATGCAACCCATGAAAATATTTTATTTGGACCCAGTTATAGAACCTGAACATGAACCACAGCTAGATGTAGTTGTCTTAAACAGGAAACTAGACAAGGGTGTGCTTTATTTGTTCATTTTCTTGGCATGTTGCAGATTCCTTTTACTTGTGATAGCTTTATTTGGTTTTGATGACCCACAGAAATTTCGGCTATTACTTTATGATTTTATAAGGTGACTAATCCTTTCTTAGTCTGGCTGAAGACGTTAAACTTAGCACTTCTTGGGAGGTAACCCAATGCTCATGCAACACGGTAATATCTTTCCTTAACTCTTTTGCTTCAAATGGTAACAGTTTCTCCTTGTTCATGTTTTTAATTTCATCTTTATAACATTGAGGGCAATGTTAGATTTAAGTTTGGGGGTATGGGAGAAACTTTTTAGTTGCACTATAAATTAACTCCAGAGCCTAGAAACTTATGCTTATTAAGGTTAGCACTAACTAATCTAAGTGGATGGAAGCATCTTGGTTGTAGGAGTTGAGGAACCAATCTTATTAGATGGAAACATCTAAAGAGTCTATTCATAAAAGCACAGAGCTCAGGTGTTAGAAATAACATGATAGTTTCGCCATATCTCGTTGAGTCCTTCTCACTTCTATTTTTATTTTTGTTTTATTTTTAAAATATGTTTCTCTAAGCGATTAGGTGGGGCTCACGAATCAAGTTGTTACCACTGCTAGGGTGAAATAGAGTGATTGAGATACCAAGAAAAAAAAAAGAATTATTGTGAAAAAAATAATAAAAAAAAAGACAGAAAAATAAAAAGAAATTGAGACCAGACCATCAGACCAACCGGAATAAATTCAATAAAGTTGACCACTGGAACCCTAGTATATGCAAGTTCTGTTAACCCAGAGTTAGGATTATCGACCACTGGTTCCCGTGTATATGCCAATTGTGTTGGTATTAGTCAGACTAGTATGTCTGTCCATTAGGATAGGATCATTTTGGCAGTGGCCTTCTGTTAATGGTGGTTTTTAACTTAGGCGCAAAGTCGTAAAACCCTAGTCAGACAGTGGCGTCACAGAACTTGAGTAATAATGTCCAAACCAAGCACATTTATTGAACCCTTTAATTTGCCTGCGAGAAAATTACCAGGATACCTTTTTTTAAAATGCTAATTAGGATTTCGACAAGCCAAAACCCTAATTCTCACACCGCACGTGCCAATGGCTCATCATGCCAGCCACATCCTACCGCGCCAAGGCATGCCAACCATGCTAGCCGCACCCCTGTGCCAATGGCTCATCATGCCAGCCACATCCTACCGCGCCAAGGCATGCCAACCATGCTAGCCGCACCCCTGTGCCAATGGCAAATCATTCCAGCCACACCTACCGCGCCAAGGCATGCCAACCATGCTAGCCGCACCCCTGTGCCAATGGAAAACCATGCCAGCCACACCTACCGCGCCAAGGCATGCCAACCATGCTAGCCACACCCCTGTGCCAATGGCAAACCATGCCAGCCACACCTACCGCGCCAAGGCATGCCAACCATGCTAGCCGCACCCCTGTGCCAATGGCAAACCATGCCAGCCACACCTACCAAACCCTTGGCCCCACATGCCAAGCCAAACCGCACCTTGCCTTGGCCCTAGCCATGATAGCCGCACCATGCGCCATGCCAAGCCAAACCATTCACGCCAAACCCTTGGCCCACATGCCAAGCCAAACCGCACCTTGCCTTAGCCCTAGCCATGCTAGCCGCGCCATGTGCCAACGACATGCCAAACCCTCAGCCCCATCATGCCAAGCCAAACCGCACCTTGCCGTGGCCCTAGCCATGCTAGCCGCACCATGTGCCAACGGCATGCCAAACCCTTGGCCCCACCATGACAAGCCAAACCGCACCTTGCCTTGGCCCTAGCCGTGCTAGCCGCACCATGTGCCAACGGCATGCCAAACCCTTGGCCCCACCATACCAAGCCAAACCGCACCTTTCCTTGGCCCTAGCCATGCTAGCCGCGCCATGAGCCAACGGAATGCAAAACCCTTGGCCCCACCATGCCAAGCCAAACCGCACCTTGCCTTGGCCCTAGCCATACTAGTTGCTCCATGTGCCAACGGCATGCTAAGTGCTTGGCCCCACATGCCAAACACACTTAGCCGCGCCACCATGCTGGCCTTCCCTACGCGGCTACCAAATACGAAGGCGTGCGACGATCAACGGTCCCCCTTCAATCCCAGGAGCAAATCCTAGCCATCCAAGGTTACCAGACGACGCATGGTAACCTTTGGTCCGAAAACCTAAGTTTGGCCACGCCAAACCATGCCATGCCAACCTAGCCGCGCCACCATGCTGGCCTTCCCTACGCGGCTACCAAAAACGAAGGCGTGCGACGATCAACGGTCCCCCTTCAATCCCAGGAACAAATCCTAGCCATGCAAGGTTACCAGACGACGCATGGTAACCTTTGGCCCGAAAACCTAAGTTTGGCCACGCCAAACCATGCCATGCCAACGGCATGCCAACCTAACCGCGCCACCATGCTGGCCTTCCCTACGCGGCTACCAAAAATGAAGGCGTGCGACGATCAAAGGTCCCCCTTCAATCCCAGGAGCAAATCCTAGCCATCCAAGGTTACCATACGACGCATGGTAACCTTTGGCCCGTAAACCTAAGTTTGGCCACGCTAAACCATGCCATGCCAACGGCATGCCAACCTAGCCGCGCCACCATGCTGGCCTTCCCTACGCGGCTACCAAAAACGAAGGCGTGCGACGATCAACGGTCCCCCTTCGATCCCAGGAGCAAATCCTAGCCATCCAAGGTTACCAGACGACGCATGGTAATCTTTGTCCCGAAAACCTAAGTTTGTCCACACCAAACCATGCCATGCCAACGGCATGCCAACCTAGTCGCGCCACCATGCTGGCCTTCCCTACGCGGCTACCAAAAACGAAGGTGCGCGACAATCAACGGTCCACCTACAATCCAATGAGCAAATCCTAGCCATCCAAGGTTACTAGACAACGCATGGTAACCTTTGGCCCGTAAACCTAAGTTTGGCCACGCCAAACCATGCCATGCCAACGGCATGCCAACCTAGCCGCGCCACCATGCTGGCCTTCCCTACGCGGCTACCAAAAAACGAAGGCGTACGACGATGAACGGTCCCCCTTCAATCCCAGGAGCAAATCCTAGCCATCCAAGGTTACCAGACGACGCATGGTAACCTTTGGCCCGAAAACCTAAGTTTGGCCACGCCAAACCATGCCATGCCAACGGCATGCCAACCTAACCGCGTCACCATGCTGGTCTTCCCTACGTGACTACCAAAACGAAAGCGTGTAACGATCAACGGCTATATTTCCTCTTGAGATGCAAAATCTCGACCGTCGAAGGTCACCAAGCTAGCAAGTATCCCCAGTGCGACTTGCCAGGCAACAACAACATGCTACATGTTTTCCACAAAAACATTCGAGACATCAACACATATTACAAACTGGGGGATCCTCTTTGGGTATTGGTTTGGCGGTTTACAACGTGCGGTGTACACTACGCCCGTCATAAGGATGAGGCGGTTAGTAAATACAGGGAGTTAATGGTGAAACGTTCTTTTTATGGAACATCAATTCCATGCATTAACGGTTTTATGGAACATCAATTCCATGCGTTAACGGTTTTATGGAACATCAATTCCATGCGTTAACGTTACCACCTCCTCTCATTTATTCACCCATTTTTCCATTCCTTAATGAGACCAACAGACGTTTCACTTTGACTGGTATAAATAGGTCTTACCTATTTCCACCGAACAACAAGTTCAGAGGAGCATACACCATTCAGAAAACGTTTGCTAGATTTTCATACGTTAGCTTCCTACTTTCTGATACAAGTCATAACATAACTACTCTTCCAGAAGAAACTATTCTGGTCTCATCACTTTCCTTGCTTCCCTCCCCAAAACCAACCCATTCTCCTCCACTTTGTGACCGAAGCAAGTCTGTAACAGCCATTTCTTGGATTAGGCCGGACTTGTACAGATTGATCTCTCGAATCTAAAGTACTCCCTTGCAGTACATTGTTTAGGGTTTAAATTCGTTTCTCACCCACACACTGAAATTACCGAAATCAGCAGAAACCATTTTCACCCACAAACAATTGGCGACCACAGTGGGAGATCAATCTATCGGTTGCAATATCGATTTCCAAATTTCCGATATCACCTTTCATTTACAACTCCAACATGGTGGAACTCAGATCCGGATCAACTGCCGAGAACACCAACGTAGAATTTGTCCCTGGTGTTAACGCTACTTCCAATAACATCACTTTGCCATCTACTGACCCCAGTAGCACCGAAAGCACTCCTTCGGGTGAAACACCGCCGATCACCAAGGCCAGAGTCGCTGCCGCCTCTAACGTCCCTGCGCAACTCGCTAATCCTGGAAGTACTGAAGGCGCTCCTTCAGGTGTGACGCCGCCAGTCACCAGGGGCAGAGCTGCCGCTACCGTTCCTAACGCTTCATCAAGCATGACGCCTCCAACCGCCACTAATACTCCAACTACCCCACCAATGGGACGAGAAACCGGAGGAACCAGAGGAAGCCGACCCTATATCACCATCGCTGATTTGATGGAACGACAGGAGGTTCTCGCCAGAGCCCAGACGGATATGGTTTCGACGCAGAAAGAAGTACTCGTCTTTCTCAAAGCCCTGACAGAGCGGCTGCCGCGTGAGTCATACCATCCAGAGCCATTTAGAAACGCCTCCAACACCCCCGACGCTAGCGCCTCGGCGGAACGCGTCTCCGCGGACGACGAGACTCGTGCCAGACCCCCATCGAAAAGAAGTCAGCCATCCAATTTTTTCACAAGAGAGGATCTGGAGCAACTTCTCCGGAATCGAGTCAAGAATGATGAAATAGACATGCATCATCATCAACCTCCTTACCCATCTGAAATACAAAGAATTCCTCCCCAAGAGGATACTCCTCTCCTCAATTCACCATGTATGATGGCATTGGAAATGCACGTGAACACGTCTCTCGCTTCCTAGAATCCCTACGAGAACACGAATACAATCACGTTCTTCGTCTGAGGGAGTTTTCGAAATCTCTTACCCGAAGGGCGTACACGTGGTACAACAACATCACGCAAAACAACATTCCCAACTGGGGTAGCATGGTTACCGCATTTTACAATAAGTACTTCTTCGTGTCTGAACAAGTTACCTTCTCGGACTTAGGAAGAATGTACCAGCAGGACAACGAATATCCGAATGATTTCGTTAAGAGATTCAGGGTTCAAGCACTAGACTGTCATGACCCAAACGTGACCGAGCAACAACTGGTGAATACATGCATCAACGATATGGCTCCCATCTACCGTGTCTTGCTAGAGAACCTGCGTTTCCAGACATTCACCGAACTCCATGAAGCTGCCAGAAGATCCGCAACGACAGCACCAGCGTTATTGGAAAGGGCTAGACCGGCCAGAGCCGAAGACATGCGCGAAACTCGCGGAAATAAACGTCTCCTCAGCAAACAATTTAACACTGGCCCCCCCCTCTGTAAGCGTAGTGAACGAATGAGGGAAAATGAAAGCCCCAGCTGCAGACCAGCAGCCTAAACGTGAAGCACCAGCACGACGGGGAACTCCGCCACGGAAGGACGCCGCTAAAGCTCCCATGCGTCATCACGAAACTGAAGGAAATACCCTGGATTTCCCGTTTCCCATTGAGGAGGTGATCGATCTCTTAGAAGCATGGATTCTAGACGATGTTATCATACTACCATCTCCCAGACGCCCACCGACTGAGGCCAAGATGGCAAATTCCAAATACTACCACTACCACAGATTTGTTCACCACCCAACCAGTGATTGCAACAGGCTAAAACATATCTTCAAAGAAAAGATAGAAGCGGGGGAACTCCAACTAGGAAACGAGGGAGTACATCGAGACCCACTTCCAGTAAGGAATTGTGGGGTCTCTGGGGACTCCGTGCATGAGACTGTGCAGTCCATGATGCAACACGTATGCAAAATTCTCTACCTTTCCAAGGTGCAGCGGCAAGATATTTTCGCGGCTCTCAATCGCGTCGTGTCAGGCAAACGGCTTTTTCCCTCCATGGAAGTCAAGTCAGGAGCCCAAGCTCCCCCAGCAAACGGGATTGAAAAGGACAACTGGGGACCGCTGACCACATCCTATTTAAGAGGTATTGAATTCGACAACACGCTTGTCGACGCGGCCTCCGACTTCAATATTATCAATTTCAAGACTCTGAAGGCAGCGAGGTTTACGAAACAAGAGGCTACCCGATCCCCATCCGTGATTGAGAACCCAGGAGGGGAAGCCTTGAACGCGCACGGCTACATCAACCTCGAGGTCAAGATATGAGACGCTATAACGCGTGGCAAATTTCACATTGTCAAAGAACTGGGCTACGACCTGATATTGGGGGCACTTGTGGGTACTCGACAACAAGGCGAAATTGGGCACATCGCCTATACCAATGTCAACGCCCGAAAGAATCTCCAACAAACCGTCCCACTTGTTGCCGCATCGATGAATTACTGATGGAACCCGGACGCCTGGAGAAGACCTGTTGGCGCTAACTCGTGGATTCCAAACGCAAGTAAGTCTGGCCGAACGATCTTCTCTACAACTAGTCATTTCTTCCCCCGTTCCGTCATGGGGACTCAGCGCGATTACTAGCGCAGACGCTGTCAAGAGATGTGAATGGGGAGCTGGGCCATTCAAACGCTTTGCAAAGAATTTGGAAGCTGCCATCGAAACCAACGAGACCAAGATTCAAACGGTTGCACAACACCTGAACCGTTTTCAATCGGAGATATAGTGGTCAAAGTGAACTCGTTTCAAGTTGGGAGGATGACGGTAAAGATAGTTGTTCGGATTGGTTTGCCTGAGGAAAAAGAAGACGAACCTTATCTGGTGGCAGACGTTCTTTTAGAAGGAGACTGCAATCTCATCAACGAAGACAAGCCGGAAGGTGTGATAGTTCACTCGCGATGGCTCAAGCTTTCCAATCCCTAAAACGCTGTACTTTTCCCAGCCACTCTCCCTTTAGTATTTCCTTCAATAGTTTCTCTTGATATTTGTATTTCCCCTAGATGAATACACCTTTGTATTCTTCTTCGGAGTTTCGTTTTTCGTTCAAAAAAAAAAAAAAAAAAACATGCATTTCCTTCCGAGTGGGTTTTCCCAAATTCAGAAAAATATACCAAACCAATCCAAAATCATTGAGAAACCATTAACCATCATATCACAACCAGAAAGCCAAAGCCATGTCAGAAATACCCTATTCAATCATTCGAAAATAAGAAATTACAAACGGGATGCTAATTGGTGAAGCCCTAACTTCGCCACGAATACAAAGAAGGTAAAGACGAGTCTGCAAAGCATCAGGACGATTACACAACAGATAGAAACAATAAAAGGAGAAGCTAGTCATCGAAAGTTGATACACGAGTCGGCTCAGTCAAAACTCCTTTCAAGCACTTTCCCCAACAATCTCTCGGGCAACAAAGGTTCCATCCGACGGCCGCATCAACAGTAGCAACCTCAACATCCCATCCGAAATCCGCCTCAGCAACAACAACACTCGTCTCCTTCCCGACGCTCGCATCAACAACCGGTCCAGCATATGCCACCATGACTCGCCCGATGTCGCCAACAACAGTCTCAACACCTACCCCGAAGGATGTATCAGTTTCATCAAAGGCGTATTCCTTGAGGGTTTTCTCAGCAACCTTATGAGGCGAATTTCCCGATTCATCCGCATCCAAATCGAGAATTGTGACACCACCCTGAACAAAGAAGTTACGTCGGCTTTCCCCTGAAAGTTACGCAGGCTCAGTTTTCTGTCGTTTCAACCCAGAAGCGGGCCGTACCGCCCTAGCATTGGGCCGTGAAGAAGTCTTACTACACCGAGGTATCTCAGCACACCAAGGCGCTTCGTTACTCTTCCATTCCTCCTAAATGTTCACTAAATCCAAGAAGGTCTAAACACGCACCCGTACTTCACCTAGATGGGTGGAAGGTAGGCCCTGAATAATTCTGCAAGCTTCATGGAACATAGATTCAATTCTATCTAACGCCTCCTCATAAGAAGAAAACTGGCTTTCGCCGATTCCAAAGCTTCCCTCCGAAAGGTTAGAGGTACGGCTGCCTCCGGAATATCTCATTGTGCACTACAAAACCAGAGAAAGTAGGCAAGTTTTTACCCTATTTTACACCGGCAGCATACATAAGGAAGAAGACAAAATGGAATCCAGAAAACACGAGACGATACCTGCAAGGAGGGCGAGCACGATTTCAAGACAAACTATGCGAATGAAGGATCCAAGATCATCTCTTATCGGCAGAATAATGCAATCCAGAAAGGAAAGCTTTCTACTAATTGAGAATTAAGGCGTAATGTCCGGTCTTAATTAAAACCTATTCTACCAAGAAAATAAAAAGGGAAAGTCTCGTGCCTGGCTATGCGAGATAATAAGGGTTTGGTAAGAAAACGCGGAAGTATGTGTTTGAGACGTGCTTGCTCGCGTTTTGCTTTTCTGACCACCAGCATCGAGATTCGGGAACAAAACCGACAACGTAACCTGAGAAGAAGGAGTAACGCCCCTTTTATGGACATAGCACTCTCGGGTTTTTGAAAAAAAAAAAAGTTCCCAGTTCAAGCTACACAAGAAGAGAGGCAATCGGGCCCGCAAAGACAAATCACCACCGCGCCGAGCCGTTCGTACACACCTCACCGAATCGCACCGTACCATGACCGCACCGCGCCAAGTTGTCTGTTCCATTGCCGTGGCCTCATCATGCCAAAACCGTCTGCCATGCTTTGCCTCTCCAAACCGTTCGCACGTGTATTGCCTCTCCAAGCCGTCCGCGCCGTGACTAGCCAATACCAACAGATCCGCCAAGTCAGCGTCATGATGCTCCCTAGCCCAGTCAAGGTGATGTACGGCTAGACCAAGCCAGCAATTTTTGTCTCACCACTCCACGGTCTGCATCCCCAACACAATTCACGCAGGGCCGCCAACACGGGAAGCATAAACTCTCTTCACCTCTCGAAAGGTTAGTCGAACTTTCCTGACCATCTTGCATGTCCTACGTTTCGATTCTATCCTCGTATGTCACCATCATATGCTTACCTCGCAACAAGGCACATGTTCCGAGCTAAGCAGGGGACTTAATATTGATGGTGGTTTTTAACTTAAGGGTAAATTCGTAAAACCCTAGTCATACAGTGACGTCACAGAACTTGAGTAATAATGTCCAAACCAAGCACATTTATTGAACCCTTTAATTTGTCTGCGAGAAAATTACCAGGGTACCTTTTTTTAAATGCTAATTAGGGTTTCGACAAGCAAAAACCCTAATTCTCACACCGCGCGTGCCAATGGCTCATCATGCTAGCCACATCCTACCGCGCCAAGGCATTCCAACCATGCTAGCCGCATCCCTGTGACAATGGCTCATCATTCCAGCCACATCCTACCGCGCCAAGGCACGCCAACCATGCTAGCCGCACCCCTGTGCCAATGGAAAATCATGCCAGCCACACCTACCGCGCCAAGGCATGCCAACCATGCTAGCCGCACCCCTGTGCCAATGGCAAACCATGCCAGCCACACCTACCGTGCCAAGGCATGCCAACCATGCTAGCCGCACCCCTGTGCCAATGGCAAACCATGCCAGCCACACCTACCGCGCCAAGGCATGCCAACCATGCTAGCCGCACCCCTGTGCCAATGGCAAACCATGCCAGCCACACCTACCAAACCCTAGGCCCAACATGCCAAGCCAAACCGCACCTTGCCTTGGCCCTAGCCATGTTAGCCGCACTATGCGCCCATGGCATGCTAAGCCCTTGGCCCCACCATGCCAAGCCAAACCATTCACGCCAAACTATTTGCCCCACATGCCAAGCCAAACTGCACCTTGCCTTGGCCCTAGCCATGCTATTGGCCCCACCATGCCAAGCCAAACCGCACCTTGCCTTGGCCCTAGCCATGCTAGCCGCACCATGTGCCAACGGCATGCCAAACCCTTGGCCCCACCATGCCAAGCCAAACCGCACCTTGCCTTGGCCCTAGCCGTGCTAGCCGCACCATGTGCCAGCGGCATGCCAAACCCTTGGCCCCACCATACTAATCCAAAACGCACCTTGCCTTGGCCCCATCCATGCTAGCCGCGCCATGAGCCAACGGCATGCCAAACCCTTGGCCCCACCATGCCAAGCCAAACCGCACCTTGCCTTGGCCCTAGCCATACTAGCCGCACCATGTTCCAACGGCATGCTAAGCCCTTGGCCCCACATGCCAAACGCACCTAGCCGCGCCACCATGCTGGCCTTCCCTACGCGGCTACCAAAACGAAGGCGTGCGACGATCAACGGTCCCCCTTCAATCCTAGGAGCAAATCCTAGCCATCCAAGGTTACCAGACGACGCATGGTAACCTTTGGTATGAAAACCTAAGTTTGGCCATGCCAAACCGGCATGCCAACCTAGCCGCGCTACCATGCTGGCCTTCCCTACGCGGCTACCAAAACGAAGGTGTGCGACGATCAACGGTCCCCCTTCAATCCCAGGAGCAAATCCTAGCCATCCAAGGTTACCAGACGACGCATGGTAACCTTTGGCCCGTAAACCTAAGTTTGGCTACGCCCAAACCATGCCATGCCAACGGCATGCCAACCTAGCCGCGCCACTATGCTGGCCTTCCCTATGCGGCTACCAAAAACGAAAGCGTGCGACGATCAACGGTCCCTCTTCGATCCCAGGAGCAAATCCTAGCCATCCAAGGTTACCAGACGACGCATGGTAACCTTTGGCCCAAAAAACGTAAGTTTGGCCACGCCAAACCATGCCATGCTAACGGCATGCCAACCTAGCCGCGCCACCATGCTGGACTTCCCTACGCGGCTACCAAAAACGAAGGCGTGCGACGGTCAACGGTCCCCCTTCAATCCCAGGAGCAAATCCTAGCCATCCAAGGTTACCAGACGACGCATGGTAACCTTTGGCCCGTAAACCTAAGTTTGGCCACGCCAAACGATGCCATGCCAACGGCATGCCAACCTAGCCGTGCCACCATGTTGGCCTTCCTTACGCGGCTACCAAAAAACGAAGGCATGCGGCGATCAACGGTCCCCTTTCAATCCCAGGAGCAAATCCTAGCCATCCAAGGTTACCAGACAACACATGGTAACCTTTGGCCCGAAAACCTAAGTTTAGCCACGCCAAACCATGCCATGCCAACGGCATGCCAACCTAACCGCGTCACCATGCTGGCCTTCCCTACGCGGCTACCAAAACTAAAGCGTGCAACGATCAACGGATATCTTTCCTCTTGAGATGCAAAATCTCGACCGTCGAAGGTCACCAAGCTAGCGAGTATCCCCAGTGCGACTTGTCAGGCAACAACAACATGCTACATGTTTTCCACAAAAAATATCGACACATCAACACATATAACAAACTGGGGGATCCTCTTTGGGTATTGGTTTGGCGGTTTACAGCGTGCGGCGTACACTACACCCGTGATAAGAAAGTGTCATAAGGATGAGGCGGTTAGTAAATACAGGGAGTTAATGGTGAAACGTTCTTTTTATGGAACATCAATTTCATGCGTTAACGGTTTTATGGAACATCAATTCCATGCGTTAACGGTTTTATGGAACATCAATTCCATGCGTTAACGTTACCACCTCCTCCCATTTATTCACCCATTTTCCATTCCTTAATGAGACCAGAGTACGTTTCACTTCGACTTGTATAAATAGGTCTTACCTATTTCCACCGAACAACAACTTCAGGGAGGAGTATACACCACTCAGAAAATGTTTGCTAGCTTTTCATACGTTAGCTTCCCACTTTACGATACAAGTCGTAACACAACTACTCTTCCAAAATCAACTATTCTGGTCTCATCACTTTCCTTACTTCCCTCCCCAAAACCAACCCATTCTCCTCCACTTTGTGACCGAAGCAAGTCTGGAACGACCATTTCTTGGTTTAGGCCGGACTTGTACAGATTGATCTCTCGAATCTAAAGTACTCCCTTGTAGTACATTGTTTAGGGTTTAAATTCGTTTCTCACCCACACACCCGAAATTACCGAAATCAGGAGAAACCATTTTCACCCACAAACACCTTCAGAAAAATATGAGAAACACAGTTCACCTTAGTTAACATCAAAACCATCTACGTTTTTCTATATCCATCTCATAATCTATCCATGTGATTTGTTGACTCCGGATATTGATGTCCATAGTGCGACTATACGTGTAGATCTCTGTGACTTATATATGAATTTTAGTATGCTTGAGTGCAAACTCGTGTACAACAATTGTAATTTCGCATCAGGGTACTTCCTCCTGTAGTCAATAAGTATGCCAACTACACCAAATCCCGGATTCGTAACAGGAATTCGTAACGGCTTTGTGGCCGTTACAAATGGCCGTTACAAAAAGTTAGTAACAGGTTGCAGCCGTTACTAATGTTTTTAAAATTCGTAACAGAGATTAGCCGTTACGAATTTTTTTATAGGCGTGCCAGACACACGCTTCGTCACACCTGGGTCGTAACACTTCAAATCTGTGAGTGTGCCATTCACATGCTTGAGTGTTTTTCCACCCAAGAATCCTTGAACTAGAAGATATTTCCTCCCCTCTTCTAACCTAGATAATCTTCTCTAGACTTTTCATTCACTTTCATTTCTCTCTCTCTTCTCCTCCTCCGCCCCTCTTTTCTTCCCTATCAACTGTAGACTAATCATCTGATATTTGGAGAACTGATCTTTAATCATCTGCTCATCGAGTTTAGGATTTCGATCATTTTAAGTTATCATCATTTTCTTCGATTTTAGGGTTCATCATCATTAAATCGGATTTTAGGAATTCATTTAAATTAGGGTTTTGTTCTTGATTTGGTTGCGATTTGTTGGTGTTGTTGAATGATGTATTTGTTTTTTTCGGGAGAAATGGAAGGTAAATTATCCTTCAATCCCTCTTTCTGTATCATTAATTTCTGTTATTTTTTGATTTTACGGTGATTTTTTTTGAAATTTGAAATCAATTGTTTCGATTTTGATTTGCGAGTTTGTTCTTTGAGGAGTATTCTTTGCTAGAGATTGTTGAAGATGGTTACTGCGGTGTTGAAGTTAGGGTTGCTCTTATCATCCTGTGAGAAATGAAATCATCATCAGATCTGACTCAAGGTTTTGATTTAGTTTTGTGATATATTTGAATCTGAAAGTAGCGTTTTCAATAATACTGTGTAACTGAATCTGGGTTTTTTTTTGTTGTTTTTTTTGAAAGAATTCAATTACTGTTAAATAAAATTCCATAAAGTCTGAGATTGATTTTGGTGATCCACATTGGAAACAAAAGTTTCATGAAGATTTTGAGAATAGGTTCAGTTTGCCACATTTGAAAGATGTGTTTGATATAAAGCCAATTCCAACAACATTCTCTCTTCAGAAAAGGTACATTTATTTATCATTCATTTTGTGATTCTTGACTGGGGTTTTCGAATTTCGCACTAATTGTTAATCAAATTCGGGCTGTCTGCTACAGGGGCTCTCAAAATGGCTATGTAAATGATAATGATAGGGCACTTTTAAAGGTATGTTTACCTTATTGCTCTTTTATGCAAGATTTCTCGCTGAAGATTTAGAATATGACCCAAGTGCTTGAATTTTCCTTCTCTTTCCGTGTGTTGGTGGGCATATGTACATCTATAAACTAAAAGATTAAGCAATTTTTCAATACACAAACTCAGGTTATCAAATATTCATCACCAGCTTCTGCTGGAGCGGTGTGTATTGACCCCGATTGCATCTGGGTGGAGCAATGGTTCGTTCTTCCCTTCTTCAATATTTTTTTGTCATGGTTGGAACTTTGAAGTACAACAAAACCCTCTTTAGTAGAATGAGCATGTTGTGCATAATTTGGTTGAACCATGTCAGAGGTGGTTCTTCTTAATAATAAGTTATACACTTGTTTTAAAAAAGCATTTGAGGGTTTGCAACATCGAGCACTGCTTTTCTACTAACTTGGGTTGAACTAGGTTTCTCTCTAGAGCATATTATGTGTTACTAGCTTAACATTCCTTATGATTCCTTCTGCTACTCGTTAATGATTTAAATCTTGCTTAGGGTACACCGTGCGGGACCGCGGATGCAGATATATTTTGAACCCGAGAAAGTAAAAGCTGGAATTGTAACATGTGGGGGCCTGTGTCCTGGTCTCAATGATGTCATAAGACAGGTCAGTCAGTTCGTAAATACTGTTTGTTCAACCATATACTTGCTAAGGACGTATCACAACATGCCAAGCCATGTGTCATGTGTGTATGAAGCACAAATAGCTAGACAATCTACTGCATCAAAGATCAAGTATAGGCATGATGAATGGAATTTGTCCTCTTGGCCAAAGTTATAATTTGTCAGTGGCTGGAGCTTACAGCTTTAAACATCCCCCCCACACACACATGATAGTTGCAGTCTCATCTTGTGCAACTGTTGATAATGTCTTTGTATTTCTCTTACGCTCCCACAGATAGTGCTTACCTTGAAGTATATGGGGTTAAGAATATTTTTTGAAGAGTTTTTACCTGAAATTCCTGTGCGTATCCCTGGTTTCGTCATGTATGAGATTATCGGTTTATACTGATGGCACTTATTTTGTGTTCAGGACTCTGATATTTTCATTTGGATTTACAACTCTCTCACCAAGTTGTCCAAAACATTAATCTAAATGGTGGAAGTTTGCTGGGGGTTTCCCGTGGAGGTGCTAATATCAATGAAATTGTAGATAGCATACAGGTATAACACAATTTTTCTGTAAATGAGCTCAAATGTATATTTTATATACTATGCACAACTGTTTTTTTCATGAAAATACAGATACGTTAATGACAGAGCTTCGACAAAGTTGCCACACCCTCTTAATTTTTTTGAAGACCATCTCATTTGTATAGATACTATGTACTCTGAAACTTCTACTAAATGGAATTTTACTGAAAGTAAAAAAAGAATGGCTGAATTGTCACTTGTGAACTTATGATGAAAAAAATCATTTTTATCAAAAAGTTTGGTTAACACTCATTTGAGTCATTTCCAAAAAGGGCCTCATAGACCAGCTTCAGAATTGCTTAAGATATTTAAGACCAACTAACTGGGTGATTTTAGGCCAGGGGAATCAATATGCCTTTTATACTTGGCGGGGATGGGACACATGTAGGAGCAAATGCAATTCATAACGAGGTACTTCTTCTCCTGATTTCTGCGTTGTTAAGAAAACATGATCTCATATAATTTTGTATATAGATCGTGTTTTGATTGAATCAAAATTTCACAAGTTTCTCTTTTCATCTCCATGAATATAATGGACATGAAAATGAGTTAAGGGATGAATAAAAAAGTTATAGATTACTGCTTGAAGTGGCATGAACAAAAAAGTTACAGATTAGCGCTTGAACCGTCATGTCTTTCATGTCTGGTGTGTCAGACTTATGTAATGTAATTGGGAAAACAAATAAAATTATAAAAACAAGAAAAAATTAATCCTTATTATGAACTTCTTTTTCTTTTTTTTCGATCGTTATGAATTTGTTGGGCGGCTCATTAAGTGCCGTTTTGAGTGCAGTGTCGCAAGAGAAAACTGAAAGTATCTGTGGTAGGTGTTCCCAAAACAATTGATAACGATATACTTTTGATGGACAAGACGTTTGTATTTGATACTGCTGTTGAAGAAGATCAGCGAGCTATAAATTCTGCATATATTGAGGTGGGTGAGTTTATTTGACTTGCAGTTGCAGTCTTGTAACATAATTTTCTGAATTTTTCATATGTGTAACACGTGTTTAATTTATACATGATCCGTTCAGGCACGTAGTGCTTATCATGGTATTGGCCTGGTAAACCTAATGGGAAGAAGCAGTGGTTTTATAGCTATGCAGGCTTCACTTTCAAGTGGACAAATTGATGTTTGTTTGATTCCTGAGGTGTATAACACTTTTGATCCCATGCACAACCACACACGATAAAGTTTCACTCTTCTTGAACACTCATGTTAAGATATTCTCTTTGATAATTCAATTCAGGTGCCCTTTATCATGGTGAGATAATTCTTTTTTTCCGCCCCTTTATATCCATGTTAACAATTTCCTTGGAATGTTTGTTACCTAAAAGTATAATATTTGATATAAGTTCTAAGTCAATGATCTTGTTTAAATGTGTCATAGAATTTGGTGGGTTGAATGAAAGAATAGAACAAGTTTTATTGATGTTGAATGTATCATAGATGTGGTTAGATTGAATGAAAGATTTATACAGGTATTTTTGTTTGAATTCCGGCGTATCTTAGAATTTGAAAATGGATCACTTAGGTCAACATTGGTAAATATTGACCAATTTTGACCAGGTCAATGTTGACCGGCAGTAATTTTTTTGTTGTTACAAAAACATTCGTAACGGCTCTGAGCTGTTTCAACTTGCCACGTAGTAACGGCTCAAAGCTGTTACAATCGACACGTAATGTGACTCAAAGTTATTACGCCGACTATGTTACAAAAAAATTAGAATCGCCAAATTTGTTACCACGTGGCAAATTCGTAACGGCTCGCAGCTTTTACGAGAGCCGTTACGAAAAAAATGTAACACCCACTTTTGCAACAGGCGAGAGCCGTTACAACCCGTTTTAGTAACAGTTTAGTTCTGTTTCTAATCCCAAAATTTGGTGTAGTGAACCAAGGAGATTCTTTAGTGCCTCCCAAGGTTCTGCGTAGATAGCTAGGGTATGGGGTGTAAAGGTTTTGTGGGTATATCTCTAGTAAACCCTCCCGAGACTATAACTCGGTCACTTAGGGGTTTAAAGGCTTATTGCATACGCTAAATGCAATCGACGATGCCTGCGACAGTGAGTTAGGATTTTATTTTGTAGATTTTATTTGCTCGAGGACTAGCAAATACTCCCTCCGTCCCACTATTAGATGACCTAGTTGAAGTTTGCACAATTCTTAAGGCAATGAATGAAATGAGTGTTTTTAAGTATTTTTTACAACTATACCCTTATGGATAATAATTTGTAAAATTTAGAAATCATTTATCTCTCAAACTATACCATAGATTTTCGTAAATTTTATACCGTTGAAAATCATTTTAAAAATTAACGAGTATAAACATGAATATCAAATTATACATATTTCTATGATACCGATAATCAATCAAAAGGGTAGTTTTAGAGATATCCCCTTGATTAGTGAAATAGGTCAACTAATGATGGGACAAGATCTTAGACCAAGTAGGTCATCTAATGGTGGGACGGAGGGAGTAATAAGTTTGGGGGTATTTGATAGACGCATTTATGTGTCTATTTTGATCTCGATTTTCTATTTTGTTAGTACCTATTTTTTGTACTAATTTCAGTATTTATTATGTTTTATAGGTACATGAATAAAATGGTCTCTGGCGAGGAAAACCGTTTAAACGGGGCTTGTGCGGAAAATATATGGGTTATATATATAAATGGGTCATGGCATTAGACCTGGAAATTAATAAACCCAACGGACTCGATTGGCTGGAGTTGAAAGATGGTGGTCATGTGAAGTGCTCTGTTAGCAGATGCATAAAAGAATTGTTTGGAAATTAAATAGCCTCGGTATAATGTGAGAGTTGGAGGAAGAAAAGGTGCATGAATTTTGTTCCATTAAGAATTAATGTCAGACCACGTTTTCACCAAACAAGGAAAGTTGTCTAGTATAACTAATGGTGTTAGCAGAAGAAATGTGTTGGAGAGAACGATGTGGCACATATTAATTGGGTAAATTTATGTGATGTTGATTACGTGGAAAATTTCTATTGGTGGAGATATTATCAATAGTATAAAGCAGAGTTTAGCTAACTTTGCCTATCTGAGTGGTGGTCAGGATTTATCCTTGGCAAAGATAAATCAAAGGCTATGGTCCTCCGTGCCACACCCTACAAGTCGCACACGTGGTGTTCATTCCAATATTATGAATTAAAAATGAATACTCAAGTCAAGATATTGAATTTCAAAAATTATAACGGGGAGGTTCGAACTCATGACCTATTGTGTCATAAGAGTGGCCTCTAACCATTGTTCCACCTTGGTTGGAATTGATAGAAAAGATAAATCAACAGTGGTTGTTTGTTCAACTTAAATATTAATTAGTATAAGTGTTTTGTTAATTAGTATAAGTGATTTGTCTAGAGAGAAGATAAATCTATGGTTATGGTTTGTTCAACTTAAATATTGATTAGTATAAGTATTTTATTAATTGATGTCTCATTAATTTCTCATGATAAATGATTTATTAATTTTATATCATAAATATCCCTTAATTAATATTAATACATATCTCCATCAATAAGTAATAATTTTGACAAAAATTATTTCAATAGATATTAGTGGTGGTGGTGGTGGTATTAGAGGAAGAAGTAAGTGGTGGAAGCGGTGGAATGTGTTACAAAGTGGTGGAGGCGGTAACATTAGTTTTGATGGAAGAAATAGTGGTATTTGGATGGTTTTAATGGCGGTGGTATTGATTTTTTATTTTTGAATCAAAAATAATAATTTTTTTACATGACGGGTAACATTGTATTGTGAAAAGTATAGTTGGTTGTTTTTGACACGATCAAAAAAGGCGGATAACAAATACTTTTGGGATGATACCAAATCATATAAGACAAAATGGTTGTTTTTGGTACCACTTGCTATCTTTGGTAACCGTTTTTACGCATGATTTTCGGTATTAACAAAAAACATATAGTTGAATAAATTAATTGACAACCTAAGTTTGTTAAATCTAAACTTTATACATGACGTGTGGGATTAAAAGTTATAAGTGTGCCCAATATTCTACGAGGGATGGAAAATGGTGGTGGTGGAGAAAGAAGTGATATCTCGGTGGTTTGTGGTGTTTGGTCGGTTTTGATGAGTAGTAATTGACTATGTTAATTATGTGTTTGCTACAAAAGGATAACACTATAAATTACAAATGTGGTTGATCGACTTAATGCTAATATAAACTCGGTTAAAATACATGAAAATTAATAAGAAGAAAAAAACATTTGGATTTCACGTTATATAATAAATAACACTAATTTAGTATCAAGGTTTCTCCGTTCAATAGATAAATCTAAGGTTTTGAGATCCCGTAAGGAGGGCTAGTTGGTCTTGGATTTACGAATGATAATGAATATAATGAAACGCTCCCTCTCGGTTTCTCCAATGAAAACCGAAACCTTCTAAAAAAAAATAATCAATCAAACAACACTTAGATGGAACGCATCACCACCAGTGTAAACCAAGGTAGTCAATATCGGTTGTATGAGGCCGATATTAAAGGTTTTTATAGGATATCGGAAAAAATCGGTACGATATTGAAAATATCGGCGATACGAAGGATAAACGATAAAAACACGTGTATCGTCCTGTACGGATCGATATATCGGTTTCACTTGTACACTGATAATATAGGTTTCACTTGTACACTGATATATATCAATAATGTAATTTGTCTTTTGATTATGATTTCTTGAACTTTTAGTTCAAGAAAGTAACTCCACTAATTTTGGTAACTTCATATATGATTATGGTGGATGTAATTACTATAAATGTGATGTTGATGGGCTAATGCAGACATTCAATGTTGGTTTCGTTGTTGATAGTATAAGGCTCTAATCAACCAGACTCTTATTTTGTAAGGTTGAAGTATGTTTACTACAATTATTATTTTTTATTATGGTTATATCAATATTTATTTTTGTTTGATAAATATTAAATATTAAAAAAATCCTAATGATGTATATCGCCTATAAAAACAGATATTATCATTTGTATAGGTGTATAGGACCCGACCGATACGATACCGATACACGATATTAACTACCTTGGTGTAAACTTCTCTGAATTGCTACATATCCAGTGAAATTTTTACAGATTAATCTGGTGATTTCGTCATACCGTAGTTTTTAACGAGGCATGCAATTAAATCTCTAATAGTGATTTTAAAGGTATTTAATAATTACAAAATTCTCTTATAAGTTTTGTTTATGCAAGTATTGATTTAACTTGGGTTCTTTTATATTTTTGTGTTAAGTTGATGACTTTTTAATTTGAATACATGTTTGGTTAACAAACTTTGATACATATAGGGTATTTTCTTTTTAGAACTGATGTTAGTCTCTCATTTTTCACGTTAGCACTTTGTTTCGATCCCGCATTTGTAGACATTATTTGACTAATGTTGGGGTATTTGTTTAATCTCAAGGCCGATTAAACCCAATGTGTGTTGTATACATTGAATTGGCTGAAGTTTGTTTCGGCTCTACCTTGAAACTAATAATTTTTCTTCGGAAGGTTAGTTGCATTTATGTAGATACAAATATCAATATGACTATGCTCTTTAAAACTCCAAATTACTTGAGTAACACTAGATGTGAGAACGTCATTCATGCACTACTTAGCATAGTTGGTGTGAAATCTTTTTATCCACGAATTTCTTCAATTTTATGTTATCAATATGATTGAGAAAGAATCTTACACATGTTTTGATTTACTATTATAAGTTTATTTTTCAACTCACATGTGTATATCTCAGCCTTCCAATAGCCAAGGGTTCTTCATTTTTATAACTCTCACATTTGCAAAAAATAAATAAATAGTGTTTATCTATAGTAAGGAAAATATTATGGGTTTTTGCTTCACTCCTTAGAGCCTTAGTTATCAATAATTTTAACAAATGTATTCATAAACATCATGGAGTTGCATTGGCAGTTTAGGTATATGTCTTGTTAGATGAAATATTCTTTTTGAAGTTTGAAATTATGGTATGATGGAACAATAAATGGGGAAAAATTTTATTTACTGTATTTTTTATTTTATTTTCATTTTCATGTTGGCACAACATTATTACTCCGTCCAGATAACTAGTACGACCGTTGCCACGGTGGGAGGGCCGACCGAAGAAGAATCTGAAGATGGGGTTTGTCGGCGACTACTTTTGTCCCGTTTAAGAAAAGGTGATACTTTCACTCCGTTTCGGGAAAAATGATACTTTCGCCCCGTTTCGGAAAAAGTGATACTTTCTTCCCGTTTCGGAAAAATTGATACTTTCGCCCCGTTTCAGAAAAAGTATCACTTTTTATGAAACGAAGCTAAAGTATCATTTTTTCCGAAACATGGCGAAAGTATCACTTTTCCCGAAACCGAGCGAAAGTATCACTTTTCCCGAAAACGAGCGAAAGTATCACTTTTCCCGAAACGGGATGTGAAAGTATCACTTTTTCTAAAACGGAAAATTAGTCGATCCATAAACCAAAATATGGTTGCATGATGTGTTATGCATCCTTTGTGGTGGTTTGCATAATGGCTATGCATTCAATTTTCGAGAATTATACCTAAAATGAAAGTATCATTTTTCTTGAAACGGAGGGAGTACATCGTTTTATTAATTGCAACGGAAAATTAGTTGATGCGTAAACCAAAATTTTGCTACATAAAGTATTATGTATCCTTTGTGGTGGTTTGCATAATGGATATACATTTAATTTTCTAAAATTGTGCTTAAAATGATAAAATACCTCCGAATTTTTCATAAAAACTCTAAATTTGATATTGTTGTTTGTATTTGTTGCGTAGAGTTTTTTATAACCTTTCCAACGAGATAAAATTTGTAAAATTATAAGGAACGGATTTTTAGATATGTTATATTAAAGTTTGCTTTCCAATTATACCCCTGAAAAGATAGGATACATAAAGAATTATAGTAATTGGACTAAAAGAGAGGGACATTTTTGGTTTTTCAGCATGGACCATTCTCAATCTTTTTGTGGTAATTGATCACTTAGATTTTACAAAAAAGTGACCATATAAAGGTCCTCCCTCGTTTCGCTCGGTCGGCCCAATAAATTGGGATAACATGCTTAAGTAAAAAATAAAAAGATCAGGTAACCCATTTTGTTTCCCAAAACCTATTTGAATATCAAAATAATTACTCACGAATAAAATGAAGCAAGAGGAATGTGAACAATATATCGTATTAGAGACAAAACATCCCGTGCCGTTACGGCACGGGTTAAGATCTAGTATACATACAAAGAGCAATTAAAGAGGAATATGCATGGACTTAATTATCGAGATGGCTCCCGTATGGGGTCACGAACATATGGGCAAGTCCTGCTTTGGTTTCCTTAAGTGGAAGATTTCTTTCATTTCCACAACCAATTGGATCTCCTAATACCATATATAAAAGGGAAAGTGTCGACATCTTTGGATTATCAATTCTAGAGAGATTTCTCTATATAAAGTGAAGCGGACAAAAATAACAGGAGGAATCCGGTGAGCCAGTAACCGGATTTAGGATTTTTCTTTCTTTTTCTCTCTAGTTTTTCTTTGTAATAATGAAGAACTAAAACCATACGCTGGGATTACAGATGAAGCCTTGTTCAATAATAAAGTGGTATTTTCTTATTAATTAATTATTGTAATTTCTTTATGATTATTTGCACTGAATCATAATTAATTATAAGATTTTGATTAATTAGCTATGTTTTCTATTGATGGAGCATGCTTAGCCTAGAGTTTTGATGTCCCATGCTTTCGATTAATAGCTAATCTTTTGAAAATCTACTTATTTAGGCAATATTTTTAGAATCAAATTAAACGTTTGAGTTGCATAATTATCGTTATTAATTGAATCACTAATATTGGTCAATGGTGGAATCCATGGTCTCAGTGCTTTCTTAAATCTTAAATCTTAAATCAATCTTCACAAGTCCGAGTGAACGACAACTTTATTTACCACTATATAAAATTCGATCAGTGATATGAAGACAATTGTTTGTAAAGAATCACAACCACCATTTTCATTCTATGGATCAAGCCTTTCAATTGAAAAGCATGTGCAAAGAATCACAGTTGCATAATGGATATTGTATGTTTTCACCTCAAGCACGCATCACAAATCTGATGTATAAAATCGTTGAAAGCCCTATAAATTTTTTTATGTAGATATGAGATGGAAAATCAAATAATAGATTCAAAATCCATGTAGTCGATCTGCACTTGAGAATGTGAACGATTTCATTAACTTATGTAGAGTGAAAATCAAAGACATAATAAGATCGATAAAAATTTGAGGGAAATTGTTAGTTTTGAGAAAGTCAGTAATTTTAGTGAGGGAAAATAAAGGCTTACGTAAACTTTCTGTTGAAATATAGTCAGAATGTTTATTTATTTTAATATCTTCTACTTAGGATAAATGCCAACTTTTTTCACTCGAATTTTTTATATTTTAATTTTGGAGTGAAAGCGGATGTATTGGTAATGGCATACACAAGTAAAGGCTATCTAAAAGGGACTTCATCATGTTATTAAATAAATGTTATAACGCGTGCCGTTACGGCACAGGTTATTTCTAGTATAAATATATAAGTGCAATGGACAACACTCCAAGCAAACACCTAAAAATTCTAATACTATCTACATATTTTCTAGAAACTATATAAATTCCCTTAATTTAACGGATTTGGATTCCAACGGATTTTCAAGGTTGCATCCGGGTTCAATCCGTGATCCGTTGGATTTTAAAAATTACATCCGCGTCCAACCCATTAACGAGCGGTCCGGGCATCCATCCGCACAAATAGGGTTGGTCCCGGTTAAATCCGCGGATTAAGGATAAAATGCTCACCCCTGAGTCCGAAGTCCGAACCATAGTTTTTTCTTGTGCGTGTTTTTTATACTTTATGAACCGTTACCAACCAAACAGACACCCTAGAAACCCACACCTGGTATCCCCCAATCAGGTAAAAAGTAGGGTCGAACAGTGAGCAAAAGAATCCCAGTTCCCAAAGAAGAAATATCAAAAACTTGATGCGGCGGCAACATCGAGTTTAAGTGGTAGATGTACTGGAGACAAAAGACAGTGGTTTCATACAAGGCTAGCAAATTCGATGGGATAGTTGAAGACTTGAGAGAAGGCAACGAACCAAAGAAGGATTCTATGGAAATCCGACGGTGAAACTCTTTGTATGGAAAGATGTCTTCAATGTTTTTTTATCTGTTTTTTGTCTTCAATATATATATATATATATGGGTGCAGCTACGATGGAAATACAGGTTTGTCATTAATCTGATTTTTCTTCGCACTCATTATTTTGACGTGTTTAGTAAGACTAAGAGCCAACCGGTAAAACAGTATTCAATGCTTCAGATACACCATTTCCCTATAAAATGGTTCTGTTGCACGCCACCAGCCTAGGAGTATGTATCTAGGTCTAGGGTTTACGTGACAGTTGACACTACGTACTAACACCCGCGCAGGCTTTGTAGTTTGCACCACCCACATACAACCAAAACCGAAAATGCTAGGCTTCCCCCGATCCCTTCCCCAGTAAGTGTTACTGATATTAGCCCTTGATGCCACACAAAGGGACTCCCTGCTAATCCCAATCCAAGGGATCAATGGCTAATATCAGTGACACCTATTGGGGGAAGGGAGTGGGGAAAGTGTAGCAGCTTCGCAAATCAAAGACGAGTACGTGTTAGAAATCTGGACATATTCACGGCCGTTTGTAAACTTTTAAATTTTGGTAAGGTTAATTGAGAGTATCATACATTTTTTGTTGTTTTTTAGTAAGAGCAATGCCTATGCATAGTGTCGCTCCCTCATTTTTGCTCTAGTTACAACAATTCTAATGGGCACCATCTAATTTAGAGATATGCCTGTTCATGTGGATGGACAAACTGAGTTTTGGACAATGGGGAGAGGGATTTTCGAGTCAGCCGGCCGGAGCAGTTAGAGACGACCGGCTCACATTGGGCCGAGTCGTCTCAATCTGAGCCGTGGCTCGGCACAATGTGAGCCGGTCGTCTCAAACTGATCCGACAACGGTCGGATTTCCTAACGGCTACTTTTCCACCTATAAATATTCAATCCGTTTAAACATACAACTCACACCCAAATCTTCTCTTGAATTTTTTCCACTATTCTTTCTCTTGAAATGTCTCATAAGTCAATTTCTCTTTTCTGTGAAGCAAAATTTGAGGCTGCTGTAAATAAAGTAGGTGGTAATTTTAAAAAAATCAAAAAAAATCAAAAAGGAAATATCTGTGCAAGTTTTTAGAAGTTAATGCAGAAAATTTTCGTTAAAAAGCAAAGAAAAACTTCAGTTTTGAAAGTTAACAACCGAAGTTTCAAAAATAAAGGAGAAACAATTCACGAGCGTGTTGAATGGAGGTTACGTCAAATGAAGAAAACCAGGAGGCCAAAGATTGTGCTAGATTTTTATTGATGTAATTATTTAAGTTCTTATTATTGTCAAGTTTATATCTTGTAAAAGAAGTGGCAGTAATATTTAATGAAAATATTTAGACCGCAGAAGTTGACATCCATTTTATATTAAGCGATACTTATTACATTTCCTTGTATATATAGTAACTTGATTTCATAACGACAACAATAACGTCGAGCATTCAAAATGCTTAAACTCTTTTCCGTTTTCTTCAATAAACTTGGCTCGAGCCATGCTTTTTTGAAAAACAGATAAACAACAAGTTAGTTAATCTGATTTACTTAAACTATGATGCAGTTGTTCAATGAGGACAAAGGTATTAAGATATTCACCAGTACTTCGATGGATAATCCAGGATTATCACGTCGAACCATCCATAAAAAAATTGTATAATGTTTGAAATCCTTGCCGATGAATGCAAATCTTAGTTCTAGGCTCTTGTTGTTTCTTATATATTCATTTCGCAATGCCACAAACTTTTACAACACTCTTTCCCAGAAAATGGTCATTATTCATATTTCTCGTTATACGATGTATCCAACATCGAACAAGAGTAACATCTTCTCCCATAGTAAAAACAGGGGGAGCCCTTCGGGTGCAGTACAGATGTGACCATTTTTAAGAATGTTGAAACAAGCTTCGTGAGGAAAAGGTTTACCGTGAGTTTCCTCCCATTTATCAAGAGTTGTTTGGATCACTTCAGCTCCAGTTACACCAATGAATTTTTCTCGATCAATTTCCCATACCTGATCAAGAAATGGCGAGACAACGCGATTAATTGAATGAAAACGAAGATACAAACCACGAGCATCTCATTTTCCGGGGTTCCCCGTTTTTGAGATGAACATTGTGAAAGTGTTCTGCCAAAAAGACGCGTCTGACATGTCTTGATCGCGCATAATATTGTCTACCCTATGAAAAACATAGACTTTCCATATAGCTAAATCCTCTTCTTTAGTAAATTTAGGACCACAAATACTAGCAGACATTTTTTGGCAATTTTTGGTACAGAAGTTTGAGAATGAAATATATTAAGATAGAGAAAATGTGGTCTTGGAGTTGAAATCGTTTGAATTTTATAGGGAGTGCAGTAATAGACGTTGGATGGGACTAGTCGTTGTAGGATCAACCAAAGCCGGTCGACTCAATGTGAGATGAGATAACGACTTTATTATAACGGTCATACATTTCCTTATATCAATCATACACTGTAACCAATATTTTCCAAGCATAGCCACAAACATTCTCAACCATAAACGATCTCAACCAACACCATGATTCTAAAAGCAAAGGAAAATAATTTGTATGTGTGGAAGCAAAAGAGGTTTGTCCATTATGTTTCATGGATGACCATAGTCTGATGCAGTGTCATTGGATGTATTCTAATTTTCCACAAGTTGTTTGTTCAACTAACATAATGGTCACAACCAGAAAATCTCAGGTATTTGCAATGTCAAGATCCTAACTGTTCTGAAGAACCACGAATGTTAGCCGATGTTATGAAGGAGCAAGAAGATGAAAAGGTAACATCATCTTGGAGAAACTTGAAGCTTCATGCCAGGTTGAAGAAGTGACAACCCAACTGTTGATGGTGGTTTTTAAACAAGGGGTAAAATCGTAAAACCCCATGACCTAGTGTTACCCGCAACACATTAACTAAGAGCATTTAACTCGGTGTAAATAATTAATAGGGGTATTTTTCAAAATACCGGATTAGGTTTTCGACCACGTAACCCTAATTCCAAAACTAAGCCGCACATCGCGCACCATGGCAACAATGCCAAACTAAGTCGCACAATGCTGCACCACGGCAACCATACCAAACTAAAGTCGCACATCAGCAAGCACCACGCGGCAACCATGCCAAACCAAGCGCACATCTGCGCACCATGGCAACAATGCCAAACCAAGCCGCACACCGCGCACCACGATAACCATGCCAAACCAAGCCGCACACCGCGCACCATGGCAACAATGCCAAACCAAGCCGCACATCGCGCACCACGGCAACCATGCCAAACCAAGCCGCACATCTGCGCACCACGACAACCATGCCAAACCAAGCCGCACATCGCGCACCATGGCAACAATGCCAAACCAAGCCGCACACCGCACACCACGGCAACCATGCCAAACCAAGCCGCACACTGCGCACCACGGCAACCATGCTAAACTAAGTCGCACATCGCGCACCACGGCAACCATGCCAAACCAAGCCGCTGACATCAGCGCACCATGGCAACAATGCCAAACCGAGCCGCACACCGCGCACCACGGCAACCATGCCAAACCAAGCCGCACATCGCGCACCATGGCAACAATGCCAAACCAAGCCGCACATCAGCGCACCACGGCAACCATGCTAAACCAAGCCGCACACCGCGCACCACGGAAACCATGCTAAACCAAGCCGCACACCGCGCACCATGGCAACAATGCTAAAACCAAGCCGCACATCGGCGCACCACGGCAACCATGCCAAACCAAGCCGCACACCGCGCACCACGGCAAGAACCATGCCAAACCAAGCCGCACACTCGCGCGCCATGGCAACAATGCCAAACCAAGCCGCACTCGCGCGCCACCGCAACAAAGCCAAAACCAAGCCGCACACCGCGCACCATGGCAGCAACGCCAAAACCAAAACATATCACACTCATTGGCAACCATGCCAAACTAAGCCGTATGCCATTGGCACATGCCAAACATAGCGCCCTAGGCTTGCAAAACGTGCAACTAGGTCAACATGGCCGTACGTGCCATTGGCACATGCCAACGCGTACCACAAGCCATATTTCCAAGCCGCTATGCCATTGGCGCATGCCAAATATAGCGCCCTAGGCTTGCAAAACGTGCAACTAGGTCAACATGGCCGTACGTGCCATTGGCACATGCCAACGCGTACCACAAGCCATATTTCCAAGCCGCTATGCCATTGGCACATGCCAAAGATAGCGCCCTAGGCTTGCAAAACGTGCAACTAGGTCAACATGGCCGTACGTGCCATTGGCACATGTCAACGCGTACCACAAGCCATATTTCCAAGCCGCTATGCCATTGGCGCATGCCAAATATAGCGCCTAGGCTTGCAAAACGTGCAACTAGGTCAACATGGCCGTACGTGCCATTGGCACATGCCAACGCGTACCACAAGCCATATTTCCAAGCCGCTATGCCATTGGCACATGCCAAATATAGCGCCCTAGGCTTGCAAAACGTGCAACTAGGTCAACATGGCCGCACGTGCCATTGGCACATGCCAACGCGTACCACAAGCCATATTTCCAAGACGCTATGCCATTGGCGCATGCCAAATATAGCGCCTAGGCTTGCAAAACGTGCAACTAGGTCAACATGGCCGACGTGTCATTGGCACATGCCAACGCGTGCCACAAGCCATATTTCCAAGCCGCTATGCCATTGGCGCATGCCAAATATAGCGCCCTAGGCTTGCAAAACGTGCAACTAGGTCAACATGGCCGTACGTGCCATGGCACATGCCAACACGTACCACAAGCCATATTTCCAAGACGCTATGCCATTGGCACATGCCAAATATAGCGCCATAGGCTTGCAAAACGTACAACTAGGTCAACATGGCCGACGTGCCATTGGCACATGCCAACACGCACCACAAGCCATATTTCCAAGCCGCTATGCCATTGGCACATGCCAAATATAGCGGCCTAGGCTTGCAAACCATGCAACCTAAGCCAAGTCGGCCCACGCATGCCATTGGCACATGCCAACATGCTGTTTGGTAGCTTTTTCCTACCAAGGCCACGGCCCTACACAAGCCACGCATGACATTGGCACATGCCAACATGCTCATTGGTAGCTTTTCCTACCAAGGCCACGGCCCTAATGGCCACGCATGCCATTGGCACATGCCAAACACACACGCCGGTAGCCTAACTTGCAAAACCGTGCAACCTACCACCAAGGCATTCTGCACATGCCATTGGCACATGCCACACACGCCACTAGCGACTCTGGCATTGCCACTTACACTCAACATACAACCAACCACCAAGGCATTCCGCACATTGTTGATGGTGGATTTTCGTTTAAGGTTAAATTTGTAAAAACCATAAAAGATCATGCGGCTGACATCTTGTAAAAGATAAAGCCATCTATAAGTGTTGGATACTCCCTCACTTGATTCACCAAGAATGGAACTTGTAGCAACAAAGTCCCATTCTCGTGAATTTCTTATCACCTTGTATTTCCCGTACTCATTATCAGTGTGGCATGATGACTGAGTGTTACTCATATAGAGTAACACGAACCTCCAAGCACTATAATGAAACCATGTACGAAATACCCGTACAGGCTGATTCTCGGTGTGTTATACTAGCCCGAGCCCTCTCGTGTGTTATACTAGCCCGATTGAGCCCCTCTCGGTGTGTTATACTAGCCCGATTGAGCCCTCTCGGTGTGTTATACTAGCCCGATTGAGCATCCGGACTTGATCAGATCGGGTCTCCTGGATATGATTCGATCGCATCATCCAACTCCGTAAGCATGATTGGATGACCCAGCATCAATTCCATCACCCCCAAGCGGTATGGAATACCCCACGACCGACCCCGCATGGTCGGCCATTGGCCTTTGCTTGCCAAAAGACGTTCATACCAAGCATTTTGGACGGAAAACCCTAAATAAGGGTTTGCGGCATATTACATGTGTCGCAAAATAGTCTCAACCATCCATCTTCGCAGGTATAGATGGAGGGTGTAGATGTAGACTTAAAGGGCCCAGAGCATGTCAACACGATCACCGTGAGACCGCCTACACACTTGACCAGTCGGTCAAGACCAACAATGTTTGGCCGTGACAAAATCGTCACCCAAACAAGAGGTGGCGCACGGCTTTGAAAGCCAAATTAGGTTTCAAGCCATCACGCGCGTCCATCTTCTCGGTACGAATGGAGGGTCACAGATTAGATTAAACAGTCCGGTCATACCAAAGATGATCACCGTGGGCCCATCTATCTCCTCATGCGGTCGGCCAAGGCATATCATGCCCGGCTAATCCAAAACGCCCGCCCAAACATGCGTGGTTACACTTCCCAAATTGCAAATTGATCTCGACCGCTCAACTTCACCGGATGATTTGAATGGCTTAGATCACGTTTTCATGGGATAATCAGGTATAGGTGTGAACATCAACCTACCACCTACACGCTGGAGTGATCGACCAAGACCGACCAAGGACGGTTGTCTTGGAACGCGTGCGGGAATATCACGCGGTTATCAACTCCTTTGCGGTAAGAAATTTTGCGCAAACCGATCTCAACCACTCAACGTGCCGGTCAATTTGAGTGGCCTAGATCGCGCCTTCTTGGGAAAGTGAGACATGGACGTGTACACCGGCATGCCATCAACATGCATGACCGGTCGGTCCTCTCCAAAGCCCTTCCCATGCTTGGTTTCGACCAAGTCAAGAGTGATGCTTGCGCACCTCTTCAAAAACCCTAGTATTCATTAACAGTCGCAGATGAGTGTCTCAAACATCATCTCATCCGTTTCAACTTCACCAGACTTGGTTATACAACCCCCGGGTCGGGAGTTATTTGGTTAGTGAGGCGCCATTACCCATCACTTTACCACACCACAATGCAAGATTCGCATAAAATACACACGATACTTCACAAGTATCGACTTTCCGAATAACGCAATTATTCAATTCAAAGATTACATGCTATCTTTCGTGGATCCACGATCCGCACATTCCAGACATCAATCATGTCACAAACCGGGGGATACATACTGGGGTATTGGTCTGGCGGTTTACATACGTGCAAGGCAACGCGCCATCACAAGAACGTGTTAGGAAGTCATGGACGGTTAGAGATGAACAGGAGAAGTGGGCAAGACGGGTCGACGCACAACTCCACTACTCCATCACTCCACTTCCTCCACTTCCCACGAGAGACGTGAATGAGGCTCAATGACTTGTATAAATAGGTTCTCCGCCCTATTTCAAACAACAACACAAGTTCAAACAAGACAAAATCAACACCAGAGCCTCCTTACATTAACCGTAAGCCTCGCTCACTTTTCTCGTCACAAGTCATAAGCAAGCCAACACCTTCACAATCTCAACACCTTCTTCGCTTCCCCTCCCTAAGATCAACCCCATCTCCTTCACTTTGTGACCGAAACAAGTCCTGGAACGGCCATTTCTTGGTTTAGAAGGACTTGCACGATTGATCTCTCGAATCTACAAGCACTCATCGCGTTAAAGGCATTTGTTTAGGGTTTAGATTCATTCCTCATCCACACCCCAAATTACCAAATTCCCGCAGAGTAGTTTTCACCCATAAACAATTGGCGACCACGGTGGGAGGTTGATCTATCGGTTGCAAAAAATTGAATTCTCAATTCTTCGGTTTCGTCTCACGATGCATCCTCATCAGAAACCACAAAGCGGTTCGGATACCATGGGAAGTGTAGATAGAATGCCGGAGGATGTCTTGGCAAATCAAGCTGGTATCACCGTAAGACAGAGCGAGACATTTCGCCTTTTGAATGACATAGCAAACATAATTACAAGAAGGATCGGCAGCATCTACTCAAGCAATTGCAAGAAATGTCGAATCCTTAGTCAGGAGTCACACCTTTACCGGTGGAGAGGCAAAAAAGAGCGCGTAACCGCAGGTGACTCAGGAAAGATGAACAACATGGTCCAGTCAACAATGAAGAACCGAGGCAACTTCACAGAGGAGAGGACTTATCCGACTACTACAACGTCTACCGAATAAAGAAATGGAGCCTGCGGCTTACGGATCCCTCATTTGGAAGATTTATATCTCAAGACCCTTGTCGAAGCCGTGAAGAAATGATTGAGGAAGGAGAGATCAATCAAGGAACACGTGAGTACAGAGGATGGGAACGTTCAATTCGATCACTCAAAGGTGATATTACAACACCTCCCATCACTGCAGAGCCGAGCAGCTGCAAGTCCTGACATCTCATCAAGTGTAACACCTCCGGTAGTCACCAGAGCAACAACTTCCACTCATTCATCAGGACGAGGAACCGGAGGGGCGAGAGGAGGACCATCTCCCATTACCATTGCAGACTTGATGGAAAAGCAGGAAGTTCTTGTCAAGACTCAAACCGATATGGCCGCAACTCGGAAAGAGGTACTCACTTTTCTTAAGACATTAACCGATCGATTTCCACATGACCCGCAACAGCCACGGAGCCAACAAGGAATGAATTCAACGCACCGGGAGAAGGTACTTCAATGGCACGGACCTACATGGACCCGATCAAAGAAGCGACACCGATATGAGCGGTCCTATCGTGGAGGCTCCTACACTGGGACCGATCCTCACAACGATCTTCCTCAAGTCAATAGTTTCATTATGAACCGCAGAGGCGGTGGATCGGGAAGCGGTTTCTCTAGTGGAAAGTTTATGCAAACTTTCACACCTCTCGAAGAATCGCGCGCGGAGACGTTTTTGCCGCAATCAACCAGAGGAAGGTCACGACCGTGACCTACATGTCACCGCACGCATCAAGGATTCAGAGTTCAAGACTCCCCTTATCTACACAGGAGCGTCTTCGAATGTGATTACTATCAAGACTCTCAGGACATCCAAGCTTCTCCCAGGCAAGGTCGTACGGAATCCTACCACAGTGACGGACTTCAAGGGAAACCAAACCAGCGCATACCTGGGAGGAGCTCCGCTGAAAGAATCAGACAAGTTCGTTGCATCCCACTCCCACGTGGGCGTCAATTCAGAAGAAGACCGGCTTGCATCATTGAGAGCTAAAACCCACAATGCATCTTTGCCGACGAAGCATTCTTCTCCATCCCGTAAATCCACGACCCACGTTCACACGAAGAGGGAACGCACTTTTGTGGCGAGTCGTGACTGTAAAGGGAAAGGGAAAGTATACCGATACTCCCATTATCAATTAGCGGGGGATACTGCTACCCGCCTCTCCACCCAATGGAATGCTACGACAACAACGAACCACAACAACAAGTGCTAGATGCTCCACTTGTGGTGCAAGAGGGCACCAACTCCACAACTAATGAGATTGAAATCGTTGAGGAATCTCCTAGGCCTATCTCCATCAGCTCAACCTTGTGTACGAATAAATGCACGAAGCTCGTGGAACTTCTCAAAGAGTATCAGGACATGTTCGCTTGGAGATATGAAGAAATGCCGGATTTAGATAAAAATTAGTCATCCATCACAGTTGCAGTTCAGACACGAGGAAAATGGATAGATCAGTGCTGCATAGACTTCAAACTTGAACAGTGCTGCTGCTCAAAAAACAATCCTCCTCTACCCGACATCGACATGATTAGTAGATGCAAACAACGGACACAAAGATGTTCTCCTCCATGGATGGATGCAACGGCTACAACCAGATAAGAATGTACGAGCATGATGCAAGTAAGATATCTTTTCGAACTCCTCTCGGAAAATTTTATTATACCATACTGCCATTTGGTTTAAGGAATATCGGTGCAACGTATCAACGCTCTATGACGGTAATCTTCCACGGAGCCGATACCTCAAGGGAGCAGCCTCAAGAAGATAACGAACCACACTTGGGGATCGAGGCTCGCATGAAGTTCCTTCACCGTTAGTCAAGGAATTCTTCAACATGAGAGATGTGGTCGGTCAAGAAACATGGAATTCGCAAGGGTAAATTGAATCAAGAGGGAAACACTTCAACACTCCCTCTAGCAGCGAAGTCGCTTCAATGGTCTATTCAAGAGCCTCCTCAATGCTCTCTCCGGACCCCTTTTCGCTTCATAATCCTACTTCAACACCCTCTCCAGGATCCACCTCAACGTTCGCACCGAAGCCACTTTAACATCCTCTCAAGTCGTTTCAACACTCAAGCTACATCAACAATCTGCGCTCCTGGTTCAAGTTATCTTTGATGTACTCATTGCTCAACATACGTCTCATCCATCCTTCATGAGGACCCAAATGGAGCATGAAAACCCCGAAGTCGATAGGATGAGGGCTATTCTCGTGGAACGGATATTTTCATATAGTTGGAAGGGCGCGGTGAACAACTCATCATCAATGTTCGGCATATCCTTGAAGCCGCCAACACTTCCCGACTTGGTACCAAACATTATCTCCAGAAGACATCTCAACGGGGATTCTTTTCTTCCACAATGAAATAAAAGGCAGGAGTTAGAACTTGTATGAAAGCACATGAGAGATGTAGTCACACACGGCAAGACACAACTCACATCGGAGCACACAATGTCCGGTCCAAACACCATTCAAGTCCTAAGACAAATTTTAGTCCCAGACAAATTTTAGTCCGGTACAAATTTTAGTCTGGTACAAATTTCAAGTCTGGTGTTGATTTCAAGTCCGGTACAAGTTTCAAGACCGGTACAAGTTTCAAGACCGGTACAAGTTTCAAGTCCGGTACAAGTTTCAAGACCGGTACAAGTTTCAAGTCCGGTATTGATTTCAAGTTCTCCGGTACAAATTTCAAGTCCGGTATAACTCAAGTTATCCGGTACAAGCTTCAAGTTCAGTACAAATTTCAGGCAGGCGTATGTGGATGAGACCCACGTTCAATCAAGCAGCACACAACAAGCCCACGTTCGATCAAGCAGCGCAGAGAGCCCCACAAACGAAGCAGCAAAGAATCCGTCGATTAGGCACAACCCCCACGATCGAGTGAAGCAGGCGCAATAGCCCCTCGACCGAAGCAGGCATATCAAGGTCGATCGAAGCAGGCAAGACCGACATCATACTAGGGAAACGCTCTCCTATATGCCTTTTGAACATGACATACTCCAAGGACAGGATGACCCTTCCCTCCTGGTAACATCTAACTTTGCCTTACAAGTTTTATCTTTAACTTTCACCATCTCATGCCTACCACACAATGGTGTAACCATTATGTGCTAGTGTGGGACTTAATGTTGATGGTGGATTTTCGTTTAAGGTTAAATTTGTAAAACCATAAAAGATCATGCGCCGACATCTTGTAAAAGATAAAGCCATCTATAAGTGTTGGATACTCCTCACTTGATTCACCAAGAATGGAACTTGTAGCAACAATCCATTCTCGTGAATTTCTTATCGCCTTGTATTTCCCGTACTCATTATCGTGTGGCATGATGACCGAGTGTTACTCATATAGAGTAACACGAACCTCCAAGCACTATAATGAAACCATGTACGAAATACCCGTACAGCCGATTCTCGGTGTGTTATACTAGCCCGAGCCCTCTCGGTGTGTTATACTAGCCCGATTGAGCCCCTCTCGGTGTGTTATACTAGCCCGATTGAGCCCCTCTCGGTGTGTTATACTAGCCCGATTGAGCATCCGGACTTGATCAGTATCGTCTCCTGGGATATGATTCGATCAGCATCATCCAACTCCGTAAGCATGATTGGATGACCCCGCATCAATTCCATCACCCCAAGCAGGTATGGAATACCCACGGCCGACCCCCGCATGGTCGGCCATTGGCCTTTGCTTGCCAAAAAGACGTTCATACCAAGCATTTTGGACGGAAAACCCTAAATAAGGGTTTGCGGCATATTACATGTGTCGCAAAATAGTCTCAACCATCCATCTTCGCAGTATAGATGGAGGGTGTAGATGTAGACTTAAAGGGCCCAGAGCATGTCAACACGATCACCGTGAGACCGCCACACACTTGACCAGTCGGTCAAGACCAACAATGTTTGGTCGTGACAAAATCGTCACCCAAACAAGAGGTGGCGCACGGCTTTGAAAGCCAAATTAGGTTTCAAGCCATCACGCGCGTCCATCTTCTCCGGCAGACGAATGGAGGGTCACAGATTAGATTAAACAGTCCGGTCATACCAAAGATGATCACCGTGGGCCCATCTATCTCCTCATGCGGTCGGCCAAGGCATATCATGCCCGGCTAATCCAAAACGCCCGCCCAAACATGCGTGGTTACACTTCCCAAATTGCAAATTGATCTCGACCGCTCAACTTCACCGGATGATTTGAATGGCTTAGATCACGTTTTCATGGGATAATCTGTATAGGTGTGAACATCAACCTACCACCTACACGCTGGAGTGATCGACCAAGACCGACCAAGGACGGTTGTCTTGGAACGCGGAATATCACGCGGTTATCAACTCCTTTGCGGTAAGAAATTTCGCCGCAAACCGATCTCAACCACTCAACCGTGCCTGGCCAATTTGAGTGGCCTAGATCGCGCCTTCTTGGGAAAGTGAGACATGGACGTGTACACCGGCATGCCATCAACATGCATGACCGGTCGGTCCTCTCCAAAGCCCTTCCCATGCTTGGTTTTCGACCAAGTCAAGAGTGATGCTTGCGCACCTCTTCAAAAACCCTAGTATTCATTAACGGCCGCAGATGAGTGTCTCAAACATCATCTCATCCGTTCAACTTCACCAGCCTTGGTTATACAACCCCGGTCAGGAGTTATTTGGTTAGTGAGGCGCCATTACCCATCACTTTACCACACCACAATGCAAGACTGCATAAAATACACACGATACTTCACAAGTATCGACTTCCCGAATAACGCAGTTTATTCAATTCAAAGATTACATGCTATCTTTCGTGGATCCACGATCCGCACATTCCGCACATCAATCATGTCACAAACCTGGGGGATACATACTCGGGGTATTGGTCAAGGCGGTTTTAAAGGCAACAGGCAACGCGCCATCACAAGAACGTGTTAGGAAGTCATGGACGGTTAGAGATGAACAGGAGAAGTGGGCAAGACGGGTCGACGCACAACTCCACTACTCCATCACTCCACTTCCTCCACTTCCCACGAGAGACGTGAATGAGGCTCAATGACTTGTATAAATAGGTTCTCCGCCCTATTTCAAACAACAACACAAGTTCAAACAAGTGTTAATAAAATCAACACCCAGAGCCTCCTTACATTAACCGTAAGCCTCGCTCACTTTTCTCGTCACAAGTCATAAGCAAGCCAACACCTTCACAATCTCAACACCTTCTTCGCTTCCTCCCTAAGATCAACCCCATCTCCTTCACTTTGTGACCGAAACAAGTCCTGGAACGGCCATTTCTTGGTTTAGGCCGGACTTGCACGCATTGATCTCTCGAATCTACAAGCACTCACCGCGCAAAGGCATTTGTTTAAAGGTTTAAATTCATTCCTCATCCACACCCCAAATTACCAAATTCTGCAGGAGTAGTTTTCACCCATAAACAATTGGCGACCACAAAGGAGGTTGATCTATCGGTTGCAAAAAATTGAATTCTCAATTCTTCTGGTTTTCGGCTCACGATGCATCCTCATCAGAAACCACAAAGCGGTTCGAGATACCATGGGAAGTGTAGATAGAATGTCGGAGGATGTCTTGGCAAATCAAGTCGGTATCACTGTAAGACAGAGCGAGACATTTCGCCTTTTGAATGACATAGCAAAGACAATTACAAGAAGGATCGGCAGGCATCTACTCAAGCAAAGGCAAGAAATGTCAATCCTTAGTCGAGTCACACCTTTACCGGTGGAGAGGCAAAAAGAGCGCGTAACCGCAGGTGACTCAGAAAGATGAACAACATGGTCCAATCAACAATGAAGAACCGAGGCAACTTCACAGAGGAGAGGACTTATCCGAGTACTACAACGTCTACCGAATAAAGAAATGGAGCCCGCAGCCTTACGGATCCCTCGCCGGAAGATTTATATCTCAAGACCCTTGTCGAAGCCGTGAAGAAATGCTTGAGGAAGGAGAGATCAATCAAGGAACACGTGAGTACAGAGGATGGGAACGTTCAATTCGATCACTCAAAGCCAGTGATATTACAACACCTCCCATCACCAGAGCGAGCAGCCTGCAAGTCCCGGCATCTCATCAAGTGTAACACCTCCGTAGTCACCGAGCAACAACTTCCACTCCTTCATCAGACGAGGAACCGGATGGGCGAGAGGAGGACCATCTCCCATTACCATTGCAGACTTGATGGAAAAGGGAAGTTCTTGTCAAGACTCAAACGGATATGGCCGCAACTCGGAAAGAGGTACTCACTTTTCTTAAGACATTAACCGATCGATTTCCACATGACCCGCAACAGCCCCCGGAGCCAACAAGGAATGAATTCAACGCACCGAGAAGGTACTTCAATGGCACGGACCTACATGGACCCGATCAAAGAAGCGACACCGAGATATGAGCGGTCCTATCGTGGAGGCTCCTACACCGGGACTGATCCTCACAACGATCTTCCTCAAGTCAATAGTTTCATTATGAACCTGAGGCCGGTGGATCGGGAAGCGGTTTCTCTAGTGGAAAGTTTATGCAAACTTTCACACCTCTCAAGAATCAACGCATGGCGGAGACGTTTTGCCGCAATCAACAGAGGAAGGTCACGACCGTGACCTACATGTCACCGCACGCATCAAGGATTCAGAGTTCAAGACGCCCCTTATCTACACAGAGCGTCTTCGAATGTGATTACTATCAAGACTCTCAGACATCCAAGGTTCTCCTGTGCAAGGTCGCACGGAATCCTACCACAATGACGGACTTCAAGGGAAACCAAACCAAAAGATACTGGGAGGAGCTCCGCTGAAAGAATCGACAAGTTCGTTGCATCCCACTCCCACGTGGGCGTCAATTCAGAAGAAGACCGGCTTGCATCATTGAGAGCTAAAACCCACAATGCATCTTTGCCGACGAAGCATTCTTCTCCATCCCGTAAATCCACGACCCACGTTCACACGAAGAGGGAACGCACTTTGTGGCGAGTCGTGACTGTAAAGGGAAAGCGTATACCGATATCGCCATTATCAATTAGCGGGGATACGCTACCCAGCCTCTCCACCCAATGGAATGCTACGACAAAGAACGAACCACAACAACAAGTGCTAGATGCTCCACAACAACTGCAAGAGGGCACCAACTCCACAACCGATGAGATTGAAATCGTTGAGGAATCTCCTAGGCCTATCTCCATCACTCAACCTTGTGTACGAATAAATGCACGAAGCTCGTGGAACTTCTCAAAGAGTATCGTGGACATGTTCGCTTGGAGATATGAAGAAATGCCGGATTTAGATAAAAATTGGTCATCCATCACGCTTCATAGCTCGACACGAGGAAAATGGATAGATCGTGTGCCGTGATAGACTTTTAAACTTGAACAGTGCCGCTCCAAAAACAATCCTCCTCTACCCGACATCGACATGATTAGTAGATGCAAACAATGGACACAAAGATGTTCTCCTCCATGGATGGATGCAATGGCTACAAACTGAGATAAGAATGTACGAGCATGATGCAAGTAAGATATCTTTTCGAACTCCTCTCGGAAAATTTTATTATACCATACCGCCATTTGGTTTAAGGAATACCGGTGCAACGTATCAACGCTCTATGACGGTAATCTTCCACGGAGCCGATACCTCAAGGGAGCAGCCTCAAGAAGATAACGAACCACACTTGGGGACCGAGGCTCGCATGAAGTTCCTTCACCGTCACCAAGGAATTCTTCAACATGAGAGATGTGGTCACCAAGAAACATGGAATTCGCAAGGGTAAATTGAATCAAGAGGGAAACACTTCAACACTCCCTCTAGCGTAAGCCGCTTCAATGGTCTATTCAAGAGCCGCCTCAATGCTCTCTCCGGACCCCTTTTCGCTTCATAATCCTACTTCAACACCCTCTCCAGATCCACCTCAACGTTCGCACTTAAGCCACTTTAACATCCTCTCAAGTCGTTTCAACACTCAAGCTACATCAACAATCAAGCGCTCCGGTCAAGTTATCTTTGATGTACTCATTGCTCAACATACGTCTCATCCATCCTTCATGAGGACCCAAATGAGCATGAAAACCCCAAGTCGATAGGAGGAGGGCTATTCTGTGGAACGGATATTTTCATATAGTTGGAAGGGCGCGGTGAACAACTCATCATCAATGTTCGGCATATCCTTGAAGCCGCCAACACTTCCCGACTTGGTACCAAAGCATTATCTCCGTAAGACATCTCAACGGGGATTCTTTTCTTCCACAATGAAATAAAAGGCAGGAGTTAGAACTTGTATGAAAGCACATGAGAGATGTAGTCACACACGGCAAGACACAACTCACATCGGAGCACACAATGGCCGGTCCAAACACCATTCAAGTCCGGACAAATTTTAGTCCACACAAATTTTAGTCAAATTTTAGTCTGGTACAAATTTCAAGTCCGGTGTTGATTTCAAGTCCCTGACAAGTTTCAAGTCCTAAGACAAGTTTCAAGACCGACAAGTTTCAAGACCAAGACCGACAAGTTTCAAGTCCGGTATTGATTTCAAGTTCTCCCAGTATAAATTTCAAGTCCGGTATTGATTTAAAGTCCCAGACAAGCTTCAAGTTCAAAGACAAATTTCGCCAAAAGGTATGTGGGTGAGACTCACGTTCAATCAAGCAGACACAACAAGCCCACGTTCGATCAAGCAGCGCAGAGCCCCACAAACGAAGCAGTGCAGCAGTCCGTCGATTAGGCACAACCCCACGATCGAGTGAAGCAGCGCACAGCCCTCGACCGAAGCAGGCATATCAAGGTCGATCAAGGTGCAAGACCGACATCATACTAGGGAAACGCTCTCCTATATGCCTTTTGAACGTGACATACTCCAAGGACAGATGACCCGTCCCTCCCGGTAACATCTAACTTTGCCTTACAAGTTTTATCTTTAATCGTCACCATCTCATGCCTACCACACAATGGTGTAACCATTATGTGCTAGGCAAGGGACTTAATGTTGATGGTGGATTTTCGTTTAAGGTTAAATTTGTAAAAACCATAAAAGATCATGCGCCGACATCTTGTAAAAGATAAAGCCATCTATAAGTGTTGGATACTCCCTCACTTGATTCACCAAGAATGGAACTTGTAGCAACAATCCCATTCTCGTGAATTTCTTATCACCCTTGTATTTCCCGTACTCATTATCGTTGTGGCATGATGACCGAGTGTTACTCATATAGAGTAACACGAACCTCCAAGCACTATAATGAAACCATGTACGAAATACCCGTACAGTGCCGATTCTCTGTGTTATACTAGCCCGAGCCCTCTCGGTGTGTTATACTAGCCCGATTGAGCCCCTCTCGATTGAGTGTGTGTTATACTAGCCCGATTGAGCCCTCTCGGTGTGTTATACTAGCCCGATTGAGCATCCGGACTTGACCGTATCGGCCTCCTGATATGATCTCGATCGCAGCCATCCAACTCCGTAAGCATGATTGGATGACCCTGCATCAATTCCATCACCCCCAAGCAGTGTATGGAATACCCACGGCCGACCCCGCATGGTCGGCCATTGGCCTTTGCTTGCCAAAAAGACGTTCATACCAAGCATTTTGGACTAAAACCCTAAATAAGGGTTTGCGGCATATTACATGTGTCGCAAAATAGTCTCAACCATCCATCTTCGCAGTATAGATGGAGGGTGTAGATGTAGACTTAAAGGGCCCAGAGCATGTCAACACGATCACCGTGAGACCGCCTACACACTTGACCAGGTCTGGTCAAGACCAACAATGTTTGGCCGTGACAAAATCGTCACCCAAACAAGAGGTGGCGCACGGCTTTGAAAGCCAAATTAGGTTTCAAGCCATCACGCGCGTCCATCTTCTCCGACGAATGGAGGGTCACAGATTAGATTAAACAGTCCGGTCATACCAAAGATGATCACCGTGGGCCCATCTATCTCCTCATGCGGTCGGCCAAGGCATATCATGCCCGGCTAATCCAAAACGCCCGCCCAAACATGCGTGGTTACACTTCCCAAATTGCAAATTGATCTCGACCGCTCAACTTCACCGGATGATTTGAATGGCTTAGATCACGTTTTCATGGGATAATCGTATAGGTGTGAACATCAACCTACCACCTACACGCTGGAGTGATCGACCAAGACCGACCAAGGACGGTTGTCTTGGAACGCGTGCGGGAATATCACGCGGTTATCAACTCCTTTGCGGTAAGAAATTTCTGCCGCAAACCGATCTCAACCACTCAACCGTGCTCGGTCAATTTGAGTGGCCTAGATCGCGCCTTCTTGGGAAAGTGAGACATGGACGTGTACACACCGGCATGCCATCAACATGCATGACCGGTCGGTCCTCTCCAAAGCCCTTCCCATGCTTGGTTTCGACCAAGTCAAGAGTGATGCTTGCGCACCTCTTCAAAAAACCCTAGTATTCATTAACGGTCGCAGATGAGTGTCTCAAACATCATCTCATCCGTTCAACTTCACCAGCCTTGGTTATACAACCCCGGTCAGAGTTATTTGGTTAGTGAGGCGTCATTACCCATCACTTTACCACACCACAATGCAAGACCTTCATAAAATACACACGATACTTCACAAGTATCGACTTTCCGAATAACGCAGCTTATTCAATTCAAAGATTACATGCTATCTTTCGTGGATCCACGATCCGCACATTCCGCACATCAATCATGTCACAAACTCGGGGATACATACCGGGGTATTGGTCCGGGCGGTTTACAAGGCGTGCGGCGTGCAACGCGCCATCACAAGAACGTGTTAGGAAGTCATGGACGGTTAGAGATGAACAGAGAAGTGGGCAAGACCGGTCGACGCACAACTCCACTACTCCATCACTCCACTTCCTCCACTTCCCACGAGAGACGTGAATGAGGCTCAATGACTTGTATAAATAGGTTCTCCGCCCTATTTCAAACAACAACACAAGTTCAAACAAGACAAAAATCAACAATCGTATTCAAAGCCTCCTTACATTAACCGTAAGCCTCGCCACTTTTTCGTCACAAGTCATAAGCAAGCCAACACCTTCACAATCTCAACACCTTCTTCGCTTCCTCCCTAAGATCAACCCCATCTCCTTCACTTTGTGACCGAAACAAGTCCTGAACGGCCATTTCTTGGTTTAGGCCGACTTGCACGCATTGATCTCTCGAATCTACAAGCACTCACCGCGCAAAGGCATTTGTTTAAAGGTTTAAATTCATTCCTCATCCACACCCCAAATTACCAAATTCTCGCAGGAGTAGTTTTCACCCATAAACAC